>CM043017.1:855615-1127066 GCA_023690525.1 Holotrichia oblita
GTATGAGCGGTATGGATGTTATATATCTATCAGGAACATTTTCATGACTTGTTGGTCGAATAAGGTGAGATCTGGCCTGGTTTTTTTCCCCTCAACTGTTTAATGGTCGAGAAGGCAAAGTGCTATAAAATTTTGCAGCAATCTTTTACCGAAACTGGTGTTTCCTCGGCAAAGTAAGGTGGATGTGTTACTTCGTCCAATTTATACTTGTGACTGGGTCATGTCATGTTTCTGCTTTCACAGTGTTAGAGCATATCTTAACCCAATAGATTTGGTTTTAACAATTTATTGGTTTTATCTTAGTTAACGTCCACATCATAACGACAATATGAATACGAACAGACAGTGGAAATAAGGCATTGAGTGCTAAAGAATGAAACAGTTTAGTCACAAAAAGAAGGTCCAAGTTTCTTTTTATTAAACTGGAAGCTTTCTATCGAGGATTGCCCATTAAGCAATAATAATTTTTTTTAATGTGTGGTGGGTGCTTAGTTGCAGTGACTCCGTAAGCTGTATTACTTGTCTGGTAATCACTGCAACTCTCGCGGTGTAGTTTTTTTGGGTGTAAGTTGTGTTTAAATGGCTTTGTGACAGCATCATATCGCCTTTTATGATGCCGCGCTGTTAATCACTTTGCTCCCAACAGCGAATGGCAAGTCGACACGGGATTAAACTCTCTGAAAAAATGTCACCGTCCCTCCAGAGAATTGAACCCCGGCACCTATCGTCCTCTCACAACAATAGTCAGACAAACAAACAACACTTATTTCCATTCAAATGAAGACAGTGGTTCCCCGCAATTTCGCTAAATTTTTGAAGGTCCTCATTCATATCTCACATATGCCGCGTCTAAATCTAGAAGTGTAAAACTTTTGTAAAGTTGCGTGTCATCAGCATGAATGTGAAATGTGCATGAAAAGTTTTGAAAAAGTAGCATTTGAGAAGTATAGATTGAAAATAGTAGCGGTCCCAAAATCGAACCCTGGGGAACCCCTGAATTCAAAGCAACTCTATCAGAGACTTGATCATTAAAAATAACCCTCTGACCTCTCTGACTTAAATAATTAGAAAAAAACTTCACAACAGCGTCATCCACCCCAATATAGTGCAGAATTGACAGGAGAAGTGTATGATTGATGGTATCAAATGTCTTGGAGGAATCCAATAAAACTAACATGGTTTACTCACCGCGGTCAGTCACAGAAATAATATCATCAGAGATCCTAGTAAGAGCCGAAACACAACTATAATTTGGTCTGAATCCAGACTACGTACAAGGGAATATGTTAAAATTTTCCACATGTAGACGCAGCTGTTCAGCAATTAGGCTCTCCAAGGGAAGAATGATAATAGGACGGAGATCGCCAACCTAATATTTTATCGAATTAAAATCCTACGCCGTGATTTACCATATTAAATTTAAACATTTTACTAGCTTGTAAATCTCCTATAATAGGATACGATCTTCAAAGGAGAATCAAGGAGAAAAACAAACATCTCTTAAATATTTGATTCGTCCCTTAAAGTGAAAAGGACAAGTTAACGCAAGAAGCTAGCATACAGGATCGTCGCGGCGCACGTGCTGTATATAACTCTTCAAGTTGTATTTTGTACGAAATGTGTTAGGCGTTAAGTTGAAAACATAACCGTTGATTAGCCGGATCGTTTGTATATTATTAAATTTACGAAAAATGTTCTGCTGATGGTGTTTATGAAACTATCGGAAATTTATTTAGGTAAAGTATTTGGCGGTTTACATTTTGTACAGCACACGGCCGAGTTTTTTGGGACAGGCGGCCACATGTTAGAAACTCTTAGATATTTTTTTAATTAAATTAAACTTACGTAGAAATATCTAATACTTATTACATTCGAGATTAAATATTTTTGTTGTTTTACATACCTAGTTGTAGGTATCTAAAAATGAAATATTTAAAGTTATCTATTTTTAAATAATCTTCTATGAAAACGTTTCGGTGTTTAATGTCGCGTCGTGTACTGATGAGGTCATAATAGACTGAAACATGTGTATACGCATTATTTAAGCTATTTTATAAGCGATAGCATCCTTTCTTCTGCCAATGTGTATCATACGTTGCATTGTATTTCGACCAAGCTCCTCGGACTCGGTATTAATATTTCCATAACAATATTATGTATCTGTCAACGTGTTCGCGGAAAAAAAAAACGGAGAGAAACGTCGACTTCTGCACCGGGCAAAAGAGCTTTTGTGCTCAGCCGACAACCATTCATTATATCCGCTTCGTATCGAAGCGAAAAAAAATTATAAAAGATATTCTCTACGTTGCGTCGTCCGAACTCGTCATCGCTGCTCCGAAACGATAATAACAAGAAGAAGAAATAAAATCGCAGTCTTTCTTCTTAAACATCGAATATTACGACGCGACGGGGGACATGCATAACGTTTCTCTTCCGTTCTAAAAGAGAGACGCCTCGTGACGTTCGCATTTGCATGTCATCCTCGCATCTCCGCGACAGATTTATTGGAAGTCATGTCCGATGCGTTCAGTAGCCGACGGTGGATGAGGGGGAGAGCGAGCAGGGAGGCTTAGGGAACGAGCTGGACATCGGAGCTTTCTGCCGTCTTTCCGAAAAGAGATACGGTGACGGTATTTTAATATTAAAATCCGTCCTCTCGATTGTCCTTTTCGGATGCGGGAGATGCGAGGATGGCATCCTCTGTTATAGTATGCATGTGGGAATGCGTCATATATTCGACGTTTTCGCGAAATAATTTGACATGTGTAAACATGTTCTGATGCGGTGGTATTATCGTCGATGCAATTTCGAAAGCCTCCCTGTATACTAATGTCTTCATCGCACGAAAAGTAATCATTGTTTCATTATTTAAAACGTGTATTGCTTTGCTTGTTAATTTCATTACAAAAGAACATCAGGAGTTCCGCAAGGAAGCCATAAGGGACCCTTACTCTTTTTAATATGATTCGTAAAATCTTGATCTTTGATCACACAATATCTGAGCAGCGTTCATTCAAACTCAAATATATCCACTTTCGGAGAAAAATTTACAGGTTTAGACTATTTTTATACTATTGCATCCATTTGTAGTCCTAAAACTATACAAACCCAACAGATACCTTAGTAATCATCATGCAAAGTTAGAGCATTCAGTCAAAATCGAACATATCCACTCGATTGGCAATAATGACCAAAACCAAGCAGTAGTTTTTCAAAAGTAAACATATCCTAATAGAAAAATGTCAATAATTTTGTGTTAGAGTTTACCGGTAAACGCACATAACCTAAAAGGTTCACAAGAAATTTGTGAGTTAGCTTCCTAGTTTCGAGATTATTTTGTTTGTATTTCTGTTAGTTGATATAGTATAGTGGAAACTTAATACTAGTGTTAGAGATGTGAATACTGGCTCCAGGAAGAAAAACGCCAAGGTGCCACTAAGAGAAATAGCAAAGAAGCAAAGGTAAAACGTGTTTCATATATTTTTAATACATCATAACACTAAAGCTTTGAAATACAATTTAATTGCAAGAGCTGATGTTAAAACAGAAGGAGAGAAATTTTAGGTCGAACCCGTTAAGAGCGTGTAAGATCAAAAACTCTGCCATCTTATAACAGTTGCTGACCCGAAAAGGAGATGTCCGAACCAAAAGGGTTTCACTGATGATCGCAAAAAAAAACAAAAGGTCTTCCAGGAAAATATTATTTTCGCATTAGAGCAAAGACACAACTTCTTCCAGTTTGTAGAAATTTTTTTGTATCTGCTTTCGGAATAACAAAAAATAAATTAATTGCAATTTTAAAAGTGATTAGTGAAGGCGGTGTTCCCAAGGAGAAGTGAGGTGTTGATAGATACGCAACAAAGTCTCTAAAATTAGGGAATTAATAAAAAACTTGCCGGCAAGTGAAAGTCGCTATAATTCGAGCAAGTCATACAGAGTATACCTTTCAAGTGAATTGAAAATTCAGTTGCTGTACAAGCTGTATAATTTAAAAAATCTTAACTTTAAAACTTCTTTGTCCATGTTCAAAAGAGTATTTTACTACGAATTTAATATTGGTTTTTCATCTCCTGCAAGTGATTCTTGTGGCACATGTCTCAATTTAAAAAATGCTATAAAACTAAAAACAGGAACTGAGAAAGAGTCTCTAATGCGTAAACTTAGAGTTCATAAAGTGCGAGCAAATGCATTTTACACACTACTGAAAGAACATCCCCCAGAGAGTTTATCATTTTGCTTTGATTTGCAGCAAGTGCATCCGCTGTTCTGTGATGGGTGTCCTGGACAGAACAAAAACGCCCACATTGTTCACATTCTGGCGTTTTAGCTAGGAACAAAATCTCCGGCTAATCTCACTGATTTAACTCTACATTTTCCAGTTCGAGGGCATTCCTATTTGCTAGTGAATCGAGTTTTTGGTCACGCCGAGAAGGAATTAAAAAAAAACGTAATGTTATCCTAAGCCCCAAAACATACGAGGGAGCGTTTTCATATTCGCGGAATGAGCGGGTTGTAGGGGGGTGATTAGGCGCATTGGGGGCGTGGCATGTGCAGCGACTCATAATTAGTATAAATACGAAGTTTCATTGTTATTAGACAGTTAGTCTTTGAGTGAAAGTGAAATATGGAAAAAATCGAATATCGTGCCGTTATAAAGTTTCTTACCAGGCAAGGAAAATCTCTTTGGACTCTTGTCCAGGAAAAACCATGGTGTACAAGTGGCATAGTTTATTTAAACAAGGAAGGCAATCCCTTGAAGACGACCCGAGACCGGGCAGGAGCATTGAGGTGACCACGCACTTATCCAAAAAGTTGAAAAAATTGTACTCGAAGATGCTCGACTAAAGAAGAAACAACTCGCAGAAATGGTTGGAGTATCCGATACAACAATTTTTAAAATCTTACACGATCGTCTCGGCATGTCTCTGGTCAGCGCAAGATGGGTGCCGAGAATGCTCACGCCGCCGCAAAAACAACAGCGCGTAGAGCGTTCGCGTGCATTTTTGGACCTCTGTAATGAAGACAAGGATGGTGTATTGAGTCGAATTGCTACTGGAGACAAAACTTGGGTTCATCATTATGAACCTGCGTTCAAACAAGACTCGATGCAGTGGCATAAAAAGGGCACAGCACCTCCCAAGAAATTTAAAGTGTCACAATCATCTGGGAAACTCATGGCAACGGTATTTTGGGACTCGGAAGGAATATTGTTGATTGATTATAAAGATAAAGGTGTTTCTATAACCGAAGAATATTACGCTTCAATATTAGAGCGACTAAAAGAAGCCATTAAAGAGAAAAGACGGGGAAAATTGACGAAAGGTGTGCTGCTTTTGCACGACAACGCGCCCGTCCACAAGAGCCGCGTTGCGTTAGCTGCCCTGCATAAGGTGGGCTTCGAAATTGTGAATCACCCACCCTGCAGCCCAGACCTGGCCCCGAGTGATTATTACCTGTTTCCGAAAAATGAAAAAAGAGCTGCTGAAAAAAGAAAGACGTAAAAACACTTCTGGAGAAACAGTTCAATCACGACAACATCGAATGGCAGCATCCTCCATATCTCAGTTTCTATAAAGAAATTTTGTTCGGGGAAAGTTTATACTTAGAAATAGGGGAAGAATTAGCTCACCAACATGAGGAAGATGGATGTGACTGCCTAGAAGTTTATTTCGCCGTGCATGTTTAATATTTTTTTTCTATTGTTTTATTTTTAATTAAAGTAGAATCTTTGTATCTTTCACTTAAATAAAAATATTTTGTACTTCAAGACTTTTTTCAAACATTATGTATTAAAAAAGGACGAAAAGTAACTTAAAGATATATGCAGTTCAAGTTTGTTTTTATTGCGAACAAATAATATTTTTTTATAATGACCAAAAATACAGAGTGGTTATTTTTCATTGTGCACTCATTGTTCAAAAACGTAATCATCATTTTTATGCTCTCCCATCAATCTTATCTACAAAGCCATACCTTTAAAAACAAAGAGGAGCGAATACAGTTTGTTTTTTTTTTAAATTGAACACTGCCATTTTTAATTATTCAGATAGTGTATTAAATTGTGAATACGACCTCAAAAAATAAATGGCCTCATTATGACGAAAATTAGGCTTTGAGATGAGATTGATGGGTAAAATATGCCATAATAAAATATACATTGTGCAAAAAAATAAATAAAAAATACTACTTCAGAACATTGTTCAATTCGTCCATCATTTTTGTTTTTTCAATCTTTGTATCAAAGCCTACTTCAGTAATTTGCATTTTCGTCATAATGAGGCCATTTTGTCCCTAAAGATGTAAAATAAAAAATGAGGTCGTATTCAAAATTTAATACACTATCTGAATAACCAATAAAAAAGGGTGTTCAATTAAAAAAAAAAGAACTGTCATTCGCTCCTCTTTTGTTTTTAAAGTATGGCATTGTATTTTAGGTAATTTTCAATTTTTTAAATATTTTGTCCCTAACGGAAATAATGAGTTAAAAATCAACCACAAAACGATAAAAAGTAAGTCCGCAGTTGTAACCCTAATATCTTGTGAATAATCAGTTTTTGTTGTTTTTCTCAAAACTACTAAAAGTGGATATGTCTGAGTTTGAATAAACGCTCCTCATCAATCTGTTTGAAATTCTCATATCTGTTCCTCTCACTTTACAAGTCACTCTCTATCATCATCATTTTCGCCGAATCAATAAAATCATACGTTCGTCGTTCCGACTAAATATCGTTTCCAATCTACTACAGCCGTCGCGTCCTCGAACCATATAAGTTCTTCTTCATCGCGACGATCGTAGATATACAGAACGCGTTAAATGGCGTTTCGTTGTTGTCGTTTTTGTTTTTCTTTTAAATTTTATTTGCGCGCTGTTGCCGTTGAGTTTTTTCTTCTCGTCGAATCCCCCCGTCGCGTCGATCTAAAATCGGCCGGTCATCATCGCGATCGTAATAATCGCGCGCCAGTTATGACTATCCGGACGATGCGACACAACACCTGAATGTGATGGTGTGGTGGTGAGCGTGGTACGCGTCTTAGATCTCGCCGCGGAGATATCGGCCAACGGGGCGCATAACTCCTCACAACAATGGCTCGAAAAACACATGCCGACCAACTTGTTTCGATATCACCTCGCCGCATCCCCGCATGAATTATTTATTTTATGGGAATCTCTCGCGAGAGCTGCACGGTCTTTCTCTACGCGGCTAAAACAGTAGTAGCCGTAGTATTTGTCCATCGTCATCTTTAGATTCCTTCGGATGTGTCTCGAGAAGGTCGCGGATTACCTCCGCTGATATAAAATTGATGGAATGTCTAGAAGTACGTTCTAGAATTTCTTTCGAAACTGACAATGGCATGCATAGTAGTCGGGCGAGTTTTCATTTAACTACAAAATCCGAACCAGCCGAATACAACAAACACACCAGTTGCTCTCCTCTTCGCATATACGTATGTCTGTACATTACATTGGTGGAGACGGAAAGCCGAAAATTCTCGTTTGGCAATCGTCGCGTTCGCCGAGCAAGGGAATAACTCAGCGAGAAGACGACGGACGCGCAGGCAAACTAGTTTGCCGGTGACAGGACGAAGAACGGCGTGGTGTTGTGTGCCCGGCCTGTCAGCCGTCGCACACACGGGAAACGGGCGAACCAAACAAAACTTCGTCTAATTGGATGGTGACCCGATATAATATAGATTTATGTTCAGTTTTGGCCAGAAAACTGGATCTCTCCACTTCGGTATTATATACATACATATATGTATATAGATACATATATACGTGGCGTGATTTGTGGAACGGTCTCTCCTTCTCGGCCAGGACCCGACACGATCTTCTTAGTCCGTCCGTGTTCTTCTCCTACGCCACCCAATTATTTATAAGGCAGGCGGCGGGTGAATGAATCAACAGCAAATCAGAGGGAAGATATTTACCTGCGAACCGTCAGAAGGTTATGTGTTGGTATATTTCGTCGATGAGTCTGATGATTCGGTTTAACGGCGAAACATTACAAAATTTATTGTTTTTATTTCATTAATTTTGTTGAAGATAAAACACAACAATTATGTTAAGCAATTGTTACTTGTTATTTAAACTATAAAATAATCAATTTTTGAAAGGAAATCGACAATCGCTTCAAACAGGACTCAACTAGAATACCTGGAAAATTATGTTACAATAACCATGATATTGAGGATCCTCAAATGATTGTGAACGCGTTCGCAGATTTGTTTTTGAATGCTCAAATACAAAACAACATTCCTTTGGAGATTTCTGCAGTTTCTAATCATCAATCGAAGACAAACTTCGTAGCTTCCTTATTAGAGATGGTAGATTTGTCTTTGCGAAGCCATTAGCCATACTTATTAACCTATCCATTCATCCTGAATTTTGGAAACGAGCACGATTGATACCTGTTTATAAAAATGTGATTCGTCAGTCCTAGGGAATTACAAGCCCATTTCAATTCTCTCAAATTTTGTGTTTGAACATTGTATATATACAGGATGTCCCAAGTAGAGAGCCCTGAAAATTTGGTTGCCTTGGTTTCTGGCCATGTTCTTTTTAAATAAAATAATTTTAAAGATGGCCGACTTCCGGTTATAACGGAAATCGATAAACCTTATGTCTAAAATGAATAATTCCCGTTTTTTCGAATAATTCCACATTTCCTTTCAAAATTTTTGTAATAATTCGACAAATCATTGTTTTTGCGTCATTTATGATTTTTATCAAAACAGACTGAGATTTGAAAAAAAAATTTATGATTTTTATAAAGTTAATGAAAAAAAAACAAAATTTCCATGAATCATAAAATGACATTTCCAATAAAACAAATACACTAAAACGAATCTGATAATTACCAAGAGTGTTATTGTTAATTTAATAGTTGTTCTTTTAAATTTTACTGTTTGATTACAATACACTGAGTAATAATAATACAAATAATAATATAATAATAATAATAATAATAATAATAATAACCATAATGGATAATTACAATTATTCAAACGAAAACTTTTAAATTTGTTTTTTATTCATGACAGTGTAACAGAATGGCTCTCGAACATGCAGAAACTTACCTCAGCTACCACCGATGACAGAAAAAAAAATTGAGAAGGTATTTGGCCAATTTTATAACAACTGGTAGCGTTAAAAAAAAAACACATTTGCCAGTTACTGGGAATGACGATAATGAAGTTTCGGTTTTGGCTTATTTTAAAGCGTTTAAAACGAGCATCAACCAGAGCCACTGAACACGATTTAGGCATTCTACGCTCTTCCATACACATGAGTATAAGAAACCATAAGCTACACAATTTCAAATTTGTGACTGTGCATGCACTACAACCTCCAGACAGATTACTTAAAGTGCAGTTTTGAAATGCTTATGGTGGACAAGAAGACGTAAAAGATAATTTGGACTGACGAATCCAAATTTTCTCACGAAGGTGTGTTCCCTCAGGCATAATTCCCATTTTTGTCCCAGAAAATCCCCACGTAATTAGGAAAGAGGATTCTAAAATAAATTTAGTTTTAACGTTTTTTCTTGTTTGATGGGCAACAAATGGTTATTTTATTTACGAAAATTTAAATTCAGAAATATACATAGAAATTTTGCGGACGGTTGTAATGGAGTTCTTACTGGCTAAATGAAGAGAAATTGAAGTATCGGTTTGGAGCTCCGGCTTATTTGAAATGGGGTAAGAGCAGTACATCACTGAACCGCTGAAGACGCTGGGCCTTGGGCGTGGCCACCGAGATCGCCTGTTCTCTCTGTTTTATAAAAATCACTAAACCTAAGACAGAAAACCTTAAGAGTCAGGTTAGGGTGAAATACAGATGGAATAAAAAGTCCCAACTATTGGCCCAGTAAAAAAGGGTGTTAATTTGGAAATAACGACTTTCCAAGGTATGAAGTTGTCTACATTGGCAAGTGTATTTTCAACAGGCTGTGTAAGATTCCCATTTTTATCCAACAACGATTTACAATTAGACGTAATCATATGAAAATTTTGAAGGATTCTAAAATCAAACGTTGTCTAGTCGAATGACGCCCAGCAATGATTTGTCGAATTTAAAAAGAAAATATTAGAAAATGTACATTTTAGACATAAGGTTTATTTAAGAAAGTTCCTAAAATTTTGCGTAAAATCCAAAAATCCACTAATAAGGTGTTCCATTTAAAATAACGAAGTTCCTATCGATTTCGGTTATAACCGGAAGTCGGCAAGTATCTTTAAAATTATTTTATTTAAAAAGAGCATGGCCAGAAACCAAGGCAACCAAATTTTCAGGGCTCTCTTCGGTGTACTTTAGGAAATATTCTAATAGGCCACTCAACTTGGGACACCCTGTATATACACGTATCTTCTATAATGTCATAGTTCAACGTTCTACAAATCAACATTGGTTTATGCCACGAAGATCCACTGTTGCCAATTTGACCATAATTACACAATATATCTGCGAGGTGTTAGATGCCCGAGGACATCCCGTGCATACGGATTTTTTAGGTGCTCTTGACACAATAGATCATGGCATTATGTTACAAAAATTGAGTCATTTTGGAATGCCTTCCGGATTTTTAAATCTAATGGAAAGTTACCTATGTAACAGGATTAATCCGGTTTTCTACAATAGCTACCATTCAAGGGAATTTGTATCAACATCAGGAGTACCTCAGGGCTCTAACTTAGGCCCACTTCTATTTATTTTATACATGAATGATTTACTTATTAATCTTAAATACCCTGCGTTAGCTTATGCTGATGACGTCAAACTTTTCTCAGCTATAAAAGATGAAGATGACCTAAATTATCTTCATACACCATTGATGAATATGTTTTGAGTAAAGCTAATACATTTAGAGACCTTGGACTAATCTTTGATCAATCTTTAACCTTCAATTATCATATTGATTACCTTTCCTCTGTAGCCTCTAAAAGATTTTGATTTATTATACGAAATGCCAGACAGTTTACCGATTTTACAACTACTAAAATTTTATATTTTGCTTTTGTTGTTAGCTTTTAGAATATGGTTCTGTTGTCTGGTTTCCCCATTACGTATGTCATCAATTATGTATCAACGAATTCAACGTTTTTTGAAATATACTGACTTCCAGAAAAATTGCAACACCTAGAAGTTGTCGAATGATTTTATTGAAATTTTCAGGAAACGTTTATTTTCATTAAACAAATTGATGATTAAAATTTGAATAAAATCTAGCCAGTAGTTTTTTTTTGCATGTTGTTTCCATAGCACATAGTAACTATAAATTTGAAGTATTAGACCATTTAGTAACTGTCAAGTTTGCAAATTGTTGTTGTTACGTCACAATTTCATTCTGCACTTGATAACAATGCCGAGAGTACGTCAACATCAACATTTTGTCCAATTAAGTGATTTTGAACGTGGCCGTATTATTGGTATGAGAGAGGCCGGACTTTCGCTAAGAGAAATTGCTCGTCGTGTAAACCGAAATGTTTCAACGGTATTGAGGTGTTGGTCCAAATGGTCCGAGGAAGGGGTTCAACATCGTCGCCGTGGATCTGGACGTCCTCGAAGGACTACAGATCGCGAAGAACGTCGCTTAAGACTTTTGGCCACAAGAGATAGATTTTCAACAACTCGATCAATTACAAATGATTGGATGAGAGGTACAGGACTCAGAATGTCAATGTCAACTGTTTATCGCCGGATAAGATCTTATGGATTGCGTTCATATCGTCCATTTTTATGTCTTCCTCTTACACCACTTCACCGTCTACGCAGACTAGAGTGGAGCAACTTAAGGGTTAATTGGGCGCAGGAATGGCATCAAATTGTGTTTAGTGACGAGTCCCGATTTTGCTTGTGGGCCCACGATGGTCGTAGGAGAGTCAGACGGATGCGTGGAGAACGTAAAAATCCAACATTTTTTGTGGAACGCAACACAGCCCTCACTCAAGGAGTTATGATATGGGGTGCAATATGTTATGGTAGCAGATCACCCTTGGTCTTTATTGACGGCAACCTTAACGCACCTGGTTACATTGCTAATGTGCTACAACCAGTTGGCCTTCCATATCTTCAGGGGCTGCAAAATCCCATTTTCCAGCAGGATAATGCGCGCCTCATACGGCAAGGGCTACAACACGGTTTTTGGAAGAATCTAACATTGTCGTCCTCCCATGGCCTGCTCGGTCGCCTGATTTGTCGCCCATTGAACATGTATGGGATATGATTGGTAGGCGAATAGGTAATTTACCGCACCCTCCAGATAATTTACACGATCTTCAACAACGGATTCAAGAAGCTTGGGACGATATACCACAAGCAGCTATAGATCACTTGATTAATAGCATGCCAAGGCGTCTAGATGAGTGCATTACAAATCGTGGCGGAGCAACTCATTATTGAAAAAACTTTTTAAAGCTTTTATTCTTTTGTTTTTAAAACTTAATCATAACTTTGCTTCATAGAAATAGACGTTTTCTGAAAATTTCAATAAAATCGTTAAACAGCTTCTAGGTGTTGCAATTTTTCTGGAAGTCAGTATATTTGTCCTTTAGATCCGATGGTCAATATCCCTCTAGAGGTACTGATTACCTATACCTGCTAGAGCATCATTGTCTTCAATCTCTTAGGGAACGTAGGCAAAAACATTGTGCAATATTTGCGTGGAAATTGGTGTAAATGGGTCAATTGACTGTAGTGACTTGTTGATGAAACTAAAATTTCATGCACCTTCTCGGCCCTCTCGCTTTATATCAACATTTACATTACCAACCTCAAGAACAAACTTACTCGTAATTTAACGAATGCCTTCAATAATATCAGACGAAGAGTGGAGCTATGTATAGAAAATGAAGGAACTCACTTTGTATGTAATTATTTGTTAAAACGACAAAACCTAATCTGCAATCAGTATTATATAACCTATATCACACACACCTTATAGTAACCAACTGAAGTTTAAAAAAGAAAAATGTCATTGCCTTCTTATGTAGAGGGTAGAGTTATATGATCATATGGCACTTTAGAATGAGGTTTCTTCTCCCAATGTAACCCAAATTAATTAGCTTATTAATCTTGCTTGCAGATTAACATTAAGATTTGTTAAGCAAGATTTAAATCAAGGCGGTCACTCCTTAACCGGGCGACATTAACCCAACCTAATCCGAGGCATGGATCTCACTCATTAAAATGATTAATGGCAGTTTAAGTCGCGTACTTATCGCGTAAAAATTTCTTACCGTTTTCGGAGCCGGCCGTTCCGGGCGTCCTGTACTTACGTATAGCGTTTGCGCCCGACCCATGATGTGTTTCGATGGAAAAAATCGCCAAATACGGCGTAAAATACGACCGCGGCGGTAATTTAATAATGAAAATGTCCAACAATAAAATTGTAAATTCCCTGGCTGGCGTGGCGTGTCTCTTTGACGATCACCGGGTCCCCGGTTGTATATATGCGCCTATCTTTTACATTAATGGTCGGACGAGACAGGCACGTTAATAATGTTTTTAATGTTGCTTGATTTTTAGCCTTCCTCTCCGTCTCTCTCTTTCTCCTTCCCTACCGCGCCATTCCACCCTATACGTTTCTGTCTCGTTGTCTCTCGGTATTTAAAAATAAACCTTCCAAGTTAAACGTGTACAGGCATCGAACAGGGACAGGTAGGGTATACGATATACCTCTCCTTTACATATAGGCAATTACAATTCTGTCGTTGTGTTGGTTCAATTTTTTCATCACTCACTCCATTCTACTATTTAATAGTTCGTATTCGTTCTCTCTCATTATTTTATTTTTAATGGTTTCGTGGTTTTTTTTCTCCCTTTTCGTTTCGTGTTCGTCTTTTCTTCACTGATTCGTGTGTATTTATTTTTTACTTTTTATTATTCCATCCTTTTTAGTTTGTGTGTTTTTTTCTATAGGTATTAGGTAGTCCAATTATAGTAAAACAATTACAGCAATTTACTGTAATCTTCCCTCCCCCTAAAATGAAAACAAAAAGAATCGCGATTTACAAGATGATAAGGAACTCCCAAAGCGCTCGTGAAATCCTTCCATATCCTATGTATGCTATGTATTATTGTGTGTGCGCGCGCGAAAGTAACCCTTTTTATTTACCACCATCTGATATTTCCCGACATATAAACTCGTGTATTTACGCGGAAGATATCTTTTTTCCTGTTTAGTGAACGGGAAACGGGGCGACATAGCGTGCAAATCGTCAAGTTATGAAAGTTATGGGACCGCTGCTCGACGTCGTCATATCAATCAGGACTTTTCCCTACGGAGATGAGTGACGGCGTTGGGGAAACCTCGCGCAAATATAAACTTATATTTATATACGTGGATGGATGTGGAAATCTGTATATGCGCTGAGGGAGAGACAGTAACTTGAATGAGGGAACAGATTGGAACAGTCGCAGTTTTTCGATGGTATTATTTTTGTATTACAAAAAGGATCAAATATGAACTCAATTCGTATCAAATAAATTAGTTTTAAAAACTATTTCAACTTATATCTGAGTGTACTATAATATCAAAAACAATTACTTAAAAAAACGAGTACAATATCGCTTTACCCAGGACATGAGACAAACAAAATCCTCACCAGTTGCCTCCCTTCAATTAACGAGTACCCAAACGCAAAAAGTGAGCCCGAAACAAAACTTTCGATCTTTTCTCTTTTTTTTTCGTTGCCAATCTCATACCTTTTAGTAATGGGGGATAAGGGGTGGAAATAGAAAAACCAAATTATTTTTCTTTTTCAATATATTCACCTGCAAGACGAATACATTTTTCAAATCTTTCAATTAATTTATTTATACCCTCATAAAAAAATGATTTCTCTTTATCTGCAAAATACGCCGAAACTGCCTCCTTGACTTCATCATCGGCAGTAAATTTTTTACTCCGCAGCTCTTTTTTCATTTTCGCAAACAGGTAATAATCACTCGGGGCCAGGTCTGGTCTGTAGGGTGGGTGATTCACAATTTCGAAGCCCACCTTATGCAGGGCAGCTAACGCAACGCGGCTCTTGTGGACGGGCGCGTTGTCGTGCAAAAGCAGCACACCTTTCGTCAATTTTCCCCGTCTTTTCTCTTTAATGGCTTTTCTTAGTCGCTCTAATATTGAAGCGTAATATTCTCCGGTTATAGAAACACCTTTATCTTTATCAATCAACAATATTCCTTCCGAGTCCCAAAATACCGTTGCCAAGAGTTTCCCAACTGATTGTAACACTTTAAATTTCTTGGGAGGTGCTGTGCCCTTTTTATGCCACTGCATGGGGTCTTGTTTGGACTCAGGTTCATAACGATGAACCCAAGTTTCGTCTCCAGTAACAATTCGGCTCAATACACCATCCTTGTCTTCATTACAGAGGTCCAAAAAAGCACGCGAACACTCTACGCGCTGTTGTTTTTGCGGCGGCGTGAGCATTCTCGGCACCCATCTTGCGCTGACCTTAGACATGCCGAGATGATCGTGTAGGATTTTAAAAATTGTTGTATCGGATACTCCAACCATTTCTGCGAGTTGTTTCTTCTTTAGTCGAGCATCTTCGAGTACAATTTTTTCAACTTTTTGGATAAGTGCTGGCGTGGTCACCTCAATGCTCCTACCCGGCCTCGGGTCGTCTTCAACAGATTCCCTTCCTTGTTTAAATAACTATGCCACTTGTACACCACGGTTTTTCCTGGACAAGAGTCGCTGTAAACCAATGACATCTCATTCATTATGGTCGCGACTGATTTCCCTTGCCTGGTAAGGAACTTTATAACGGCACGATATTCGATTTTTTCCATATTTCACTTTTCACTCCTGATTATGTTACTTGGTTGACGATAGCTCAAACACTAACTGTCTAATAACAATAAAACTTCGTATTTATACTAATTATGAGTCGCTGCACATGCCACGCCTCCAATGCGCCTAATCACCCCCCTACAACCCGCTCATTCCGTGAATATAATAACGCTCCCTCGTATAATGGTAATTCAGGATTAGGTGATACCTACTTTAACCTATAAAAATCACATTATCAAAGAACAAGGGGTAACAACAACATTATGTTAACAGTACTTGCATCAAAGGACTACACTAGGAGGCACGATAACACAGGCAAAATCTAGCATTAAGTTCGTCTGTATTTCCTGACCGCTGGAAGACTACCCGACTAACTCCTGTCTTCAAGAAAGGCGAATCTGATAGAATTGATAACTACAGGCTTATTGCTATTATCGGAAATTTTGCGAAAATTTTTGAAAACATGTCTGTATACAAGTCTAAGTTAGCAAATTAAATGCCAAATATCCATTCATCAG
The DNA here is from genome assembly GCA_023690525.1 of Holotrichia oblita. Lineage (NCBI taxonomy): Eukaryota > Metazoa > Arthropoda > Insecta > Coleoptera > Scarabaeidae > Holotrichia > Holotrichia oblita. The sequence continues at coordinate 871,934 of CM043017.1, forward strand.
CATGTATTCATAATGATTGGTAATGCTTTCATTGGATAACAATGACCAAATCGCTGTTACCTATACTGATTTCACGAAAGCATTCGACCAAACTTGAAACAATAGGGTTCTAATCCAGATTGGTGTCACTTTTTCGCTCATATCTTCAAAATAGAAAACATTTTGTATCGTATTGGGATCATAAGCCCCACCCATTCTATCCATCCGCCGGCGTTCCTCAAGAAACTAATCTGGGACCACTGCTCTTCTTATTTTTTATAAATGACTTGTGTGACCAACTTTATACTCGAATATGTTCTTTTTTGCTGTATTGACTTAAGTGTTTCAAACCTTTTGTCTTATGAAATAAAATTTATTATTATTATTATTATTAATCGAGAGGAAGTACTTCGACCGTACTACGTTAGGAAGGATCAAATTTCGTAAAAAACGGGACTTCGGTCTGTATTGTAAATCAAAGAGAAACTCTTTTGTTCAAAATCTCTATATTTCAACCAACATTTGTGGTCTTCTTCAGGAAAAATTACTACAAAGATACAATATGTCAATTAAAATAATAACAATTATTTAAAAAAGGAAAACTTACAACTTGAGTTCCCTAAAATATAAAGATGTAATAATAAAGGCTGATAGGATTTATCATCGCGATGCAACGAAACAAATTAAATTACAAATAAATTATAAATCTTATCTGGTTAAGGATATTAATAAAATCTTTTTAAGAACTGAAAAATTTTATACAACAAAAAAGACAAATGGATGTATAAGACAGCTGTAAAATACAAACATTGATATACAAGGTTTAGTTAAAAAAGTTACAAGGTGTGTTAAAAAAGTTTGACAATTTTTTTTTTTTTTTTACAGTAACAAGTTTAGTTATATTTAGCAATATTTAAATATTGCTCAATTGGTTTGTATCGGATTTAAAATTAATATCAGTTTTCTGATTTTGTATGTGATACATTTCCAAAACAATTCTATTTTTGTGGTATGGTTCTAATTGAAGGATTTCGACATCAACAAAATCAAAGTGGTGGTCATGTTCCTTGGCATGGTTTGCAAGTGCACAGGATCTTTTACCTACCGACAGTCGCTCTTGTGTTGGCTAATGCGGTGTTTGAGACATTGTGACGTTTGTCCCACATAACACCACCTACAGTCAAGACAATTGACTTTATAAATCAAGTTATTATTATGCCAGAAGGGCGTGGTATCTTTTAAAGTGGAGAACAGGTCTCTGATCTTTTTAGGATTGTATTTAGCAATTTTCAAATTGGGAATATTTCTGAAAAAATGTACAATATTATCAGTGAGGTGTTTGATGTAAGGAAGTTTTTTATAGAGCACCTGTTCTGGTCTGGTCTCAGTAGGGCCATCGTAAAAGTTGGAATTGTAAATCAATTTTTGTAAAAGTGGTTTGGGATATCCGATCGGTCAAGATATGCTTTCAGTGCCAAAGTACTGACCATCCTGTCATCAGATGGTCCAATGTCTCCTCTTTCTGTGCACAAAGCCTGCAGGTGTTAGGCATGTCTTCGCGTAGTATTCTGTTTCTGTAGGCGCGCGGGAATCACTTGATCATGGATGGCGGTCTCGACGAACATGTTCCCCACCCTCAGCCATCGTTAGGATGCCTTGGTGTCGATGGAATCCGATTCGATTATTATTATTATTAGCTATAGTCGGCTATGGACCGTTGCAGCAGGTTAGAGAAGTGAGAGTCGATTTCAAATTTTGTGACTGTTGTTCTTAAGTTTGTTTAAAACTAATTTCTCTTTGCTGAGCGGTGGGGAGGGAGAGGGGTGGTTCATCTCCAGCCTGGTCGATTATTTTTATATGACACCACATTGTTAATTTCTCCCAGAAATAAACATTAATCTAGTATTTAGACGATTCAATAAAAGAGAAAAGGTTTCACCCGTTTCAAGATAAGAACTGCAGCAATACAAGAAGCGTAACAAGTAGAACATTTGACACAATCAGTAGTCTCACATTGACCTGCGAAAGTCCGGTTAATACGCGAAGAGACACACCGAAGTGTATACATAGTGTGCCATGCACCACCCAATGCATTAATGACCATCGCTCCAATGTTGCTATAATTTATGTAGTACTCCTCTTTTTCATCTTCTCTTCCTTTTATTCCTCTTTTTTTCTCTTATTCTTCCATCCTCCAGTTTGTGCGCTGGTGAATTGTGGTTACGTACGCTGCGGTAATTGTGTGCGTTCCTTATATCTCTCTTCTGTTTTGTTATAGGAGACGACGTGAGTGGGAAGTTAACGCACCGCACAGAGGAGAGGACTCACTTTCTAAGTGGACTGGGCGTGCGAGAGTGTTGGTGTGCGCATCGCACCGGAGCTTTCGTCTTTATTATCTTAAGTATTAGATATGGGAACGATCCTGTGCTCTGTCCGTTGTGCACAATAATTACTCGCCTATATTCTAGGTCCTGCGTTTCATCGTCCCATCTCTGTTACACTAACGCAGTTAGGTACAGAGCATATTTACGGATTTTAATGGGCGACATTAACAAAAACGACGAAGAAAGATAACGACAACAATAAAGAGCGTCGACAGGTCTCTCGGAAACCTGAATAAATTAGATCGCCAAGGTTCTCTCTCTCTGTATCTTTCTCTGTTTCACGCTACACGCCGGTCTTAAACATAGATCGGGACCGGTGATATATAATTTTCCACTTAATTATAACAATATTTTAAAAGGGGTCTTCGACGTATACATATATATATATATAAGAACACGATTTCTAATTATAGCGATATCTTTTTTTATATAGAAAATACATTAATTTCCCTCCTTTAATTATATCGAGGGATTTCATTATCACCCAATACATTTTCTTATAATTAAGCGTACTGCATTTTAGACTACCCACTTTGATATTTTCGAATACAACAACATCTAAAGCAGACGTCGTATAAAGTATACTGCGTCAATGCTAGCTATAGTCAAGTTCCCGAGTCAACTTGTTCCGGACAACGAAATGATTGACATTGATTGCAATACCTCATCATACGTCTAGATCCATTAATATCAAGCAAGCCGGGCAAGTCGGCCAACTGCCCTCTATGTAGAAGCTCTGTAATTAAAATAACTGGAAGACAAATTGCCGGACGAAGAATAGGCCGTACACACGTCCGTCTCTGTGTGTATGTGTGTGTTTGTGTGTGTGTGTGCAAGTGTACCGGCCGACTTGAATGATAGTGTGTGCGTGTGCGGCATTGTTTAAACAAAAAACGCACGGCTCTCTCTGATGCCCCGGCTTAATGCAGTCTGTCGCTGAACGGGCTTATTATATTGCGAAAGGTATGTTGGGTTAGTTACTTGGGATCTCTCCCTGCTGCTTTTCGTGCCAATAACTTGGACGGATTTAATAATAATAAAGAACGCACGTACTCCTACATACACAACACACAAACATGGAGCGTTAATAATTCTTTTGTCCTTGCAATATATGTTTAAGAAGAGTTTCATACAAACAATTTTTTTTAACAAAATACACACCACACCATGTGTATACGCAATAATGTACTGCGAGGCTCCATATTAGGTCCTCTTTTATTTACAATTCCTTATTCTTATACTATTATATCTTTAGCGAACAGGTTAGGGATTGTTAATTAGTTTATCGCGGTTTTCGTTGAGGTATTGCACTGTTTGCAATTTTATCATTTTAGATTAATACTTTTGAGCATATCTATATACAGTAGGATCCCGATTATCCGGATCTCGTTTATCTGAAATCCGCTTTATCCGAAACGAAATAATTTTTTGAATGTTGTTGTTTACAAATATGTGTGTTATATTTGTCTTGTATGTGGTATTTATGGGAATATACCACACACCTACAGAGTTAATAAATCTTCTACAGCATATGCATAGGTATTAAATAGTTAATATGGACACTAAATAAACGAAGAAAAATTGTCCTCTTGCTAGAAGACAAAATAAAAGCGATTAAACGACTAAATAACGGAGAGTTGTCAGAGAAAGTTGCCGCTGATTACCTACGGTGTTGGTGACTAAAATTGAAAAGTGGTGTAGTGTACTTGCTGCTCCAGCGTCTTCGCGCAAAACAATGAAAGAGCTTAAATCTCATGCGAATGAGACTGACCTGACGAATCGCGACATTAAGGTAATATTTCTACCTCCCAACGTTACTTCTCTAGTTCAACCAATTGACCAAGGTGTTAGAAAACTTAAAAAGAAACTACTATTGTATGTTGGATAGCATATGCTTCGAATAAGGTTAAACCCTCAACAATACAAAAGTCCTGGTCGAAACTTATTGATCAACAAGAAACCTTAGATGAATAATCAAATGAAATCAACGAAGAAATGTTTGAATTAATAACTAAAATAGACGGCTGTGAAAAGGTTACAAGAGAAGATTTTACTCAGTGGTTGATAAATGACGAACAACAAGAGTTAACGGACAGTGATACTTTGGCTCTTGTGTCTGAAAAGGAAGAAGACACTAACGAAGATAATGAGGATGAAGAGGTAGCAGATATACCTACCAAAGATTTTCCACCAAAAAGGAATGCAAGCTTTTTTTTTGGACTGCACGGGCGGAAAAAAAGGAACCATAAAGGCAAACTCGGCCATAGGGGAGGCCTATTGTGCCCCCGTGCTGTTTTACTCCTCTTAGCCAGGTTGCACTCGGACGAAGAAGTCCGCAACCTGGTCGAGAGTTAGTTTTCGTAGTCCAGGATCGTCCAGACGCCCGACCCCGAAATAACTCCGCCTCTCCCTGTCCACTTTCGAGCAGTGGGCAAGGAGGTGGATTGGAGTTTCCTCCGCATTCCCACAGTTTCTACACAGGGGAAAGTTTACTATGCCCATGCGATGCAGGTGTTTGTTCAGTGCGCAGTGGCCGGTTAAGATTCCTGCAAGTAACCTCAGCCTGACCCTGCTCATAGAGACTGCCTTGCTCAGTTTTTCCTCATACGGGCGAATCCCGAGTTTTACAGTGTCTCATGCCGGCAAGGGCATTCCAGTGGGAGCAATGCCTTTGCCAAAGGCTTTGATGCTGCGATAGGAGTTCCCACATGTGAGTTCTGGACCCACAAAAGGTCCCTCACTGACGTCTCTAGCTAATTTGTCAGCCATTTCATTACCTGTGATTCCAGAGTGGCCTGGCACCCATCTCAGTGTTGTGCTGAGACGTTCCGCCAGTTTTACGAGAGTCTTATGGCAGTGTATGACCTCGGAGTCAAATCTGACAGCCTGTAGTGCTCTGATAGCAGCTTGACTGTCAGAAAGGATTTCCACTGCTCCATTAACCTGCGGGCAGTTTAATATGCCTTCCGCGCAGGTCTGGATTGCGATTACTACGGCTTGGAAAATGGACGTAGTGCTCCCCAGGCTGAGAGCTTCACTCTGGGTTTCACCATCTTTCCAAATTCCAATTCCCGTGCCGTTTGGCGTTTTTGAGGCGTCGACAAACCAGCGAGATACCTCCCGTCTTGGTTTGTGGACGAAAGCTTTGGCAGTCTCTCTGTTGGAGATGTTTACAGTGTATCCCCCACTGAAGCTGAAAGTAGGCGAGATCTTGTCCGCCCTCATGGACAGTGGTGCTGTCTGCTCTATGTAGGTGAAGATGCTGCATCTACTACGTTTTGCCCTGTAGGCCCCTAGGACTGCCTCCGACCACAAGACAAGCTGCAGAGGAGCAAGCCCAAGGATCGCCTCCTTGCAAGCTTTAGAAGACGCTTTGACTTATGTGGAACAAGAACCAAATGCCACAGTAGTTGGCATATTACTTCTGAAAAGATGGAGGTTTGTAGTACGCACATAATAGCAGCACATAAGTTACATATTGTATAATTGTTTTTACCTTAAGTATTTAAATTTAATATACTAAGTATTTCTAAAATTATTTTTAGTTTAAATTTTGTTCATATATACACATTTTGACAGAAAAGGCACTCATTTTCTGCTTACAAAAGGTATTCGGTTATCCGAAAAAGGGCCGGTCCACATTACTTCGGATAATCGGGAGTCTATTGTAGATTACTTTTGGAGGATAATGTCTAATTTCAGTCAGAGAAAAAAGCCAAAAATTCTCGTACTATTCAATTCGTAGCTTTACGCCGGTCAATACGCGTTGAGGGCCAAGTTAGTCGCTTATGAGTGTTGGTCGATTCACTGTTGCCCACCTAAAGAGTCATTCCCGATGTTAACGTTTGTCGATTTATGTTGACAGTTAAAACTACTTAGTTTGTTCGCTTCGCAGATTGGATGGACGATTCCCTGTTTCCATCGTTGGTCGAATCACTGAGCCGTCTTGATATTTTCGTAGCAAATTATGTTTTTTTCTCCTAATCAAATACATGATTATTTTATTATTAATAGATAGAACAAAATCCGGAATATCAATTCTTCGAAAGCACAACATCCACATCCTACCGATTACCGAGTCTCACCCGTTCCAGTCTTAAGACATCTCATTAAAGCGTATACAGCTAACACCTTTCGATTCGCGATCGAATCACTTGAAAGGGCAACTCATTTGATTTAAAAGACGTCGCCCAGGTTGTACGGGAAGACGTGGTCACGGTCTTTGTGCGTAAATATACAACACTCGAATCTCTCGAATGTAACTTCTTAAGCTGTCTCGTTTAGTTGATATTTATAAGCGGTGTCCGTACACCTCAACGGTTCGCGGAATAGTCACCAGTCCGCCAGATTGACAGTGACACGCGACACTACTTATTCCTCTTCTGCATGAAATAACTTGCACTAACACGTATAGGTATATTTTAATAATGGGGAATTTTTTTCTTTCTATTTTAATATATAATGGACAGCTTATATTTATTTGAATGCCGTATAAACGAAACTTCTCTCGTAATGCGGTGTTTCCCCACATTAAATCTAAGCAACGCCGCGAAAATAAACAAATCCTGAATCGCGTGCTCTGAAACGGTATTCAAACGTATCGGAACTTTCCTCCCGTTTATGTAGTGAGAGAATATTGTATTGAATTTCGGTATTTATGGAAGCGAAGTTGGCGTTATAACATAGAGTACTACGTATGTACATACATACAACGACATCTAAGAATAAATTTAGTGCTTGTGTGAAAGTTTCACTCCTGTCTAAACGTGCGCCAACATTAAATATACATCGGATTTGCATTCGAAGGTAAAACCGGGAAATGTGCATGCACTCTATCCGTATACTGAGTGTATTCAAAAAATTCAAACCTTGAAGTGTTATATAGATACAATTATTTAATGTCGTTTTCGCTCCTATAGAAAATTAGGTCCAAGTTCGTCTTTGTAGCCACATGTTACGTTCATGGATGAGCAAAAGGTTCTTACCGTCCATGCGAAAAAAAAGGGAATTGATCAAGGTCAAGCAAATTTTCTACATCCCCTTCCTCAATTACTCCTCATCCAACTCCTCAGCATCACAGGCACATTTGACTCCATATTTAATATAATATCATGACTTGTATGTTTTTATTACTCGTTGATCCATGGGCTGTAACATGGCTGTTGTGTTTAGAGGTAAAAACACGATTTTGATGTGTCCAGAAGGGTATTCGAGAGCAGCTAATCTTCAAAATTTTGAAAGATTGTGCTTACTTGGTTAGCCATGCATTCATCTTGGTTTGTAGGTATACCAATAAACTGGTAATAACGTTTTTTCACACCCATTAATTCAATGTTGGTGGATTTTACGAGAGACATTAGCAACCAACAGGATCGTAATCGATCTTTGGATTCTTTAAAACCTGGCGCGGTCTACTTTTTTTAACGGAAATTCTTCCAGTACAAGCCAGTCTCGTCAAACGATAAAAATTTGTTTGGAGGTGTGACCACCCTCCTCTATAATTTTAGCCGGGATTTTTTAGCAGCTTCAATGTCAACAGAAGGAGCTTTTCCGATCATTTTTATGTTTTTAAAACCATGTCGAGCTTTAAAATTGGCGAACGGAACCAGTAATCAACGTTTTAAACGTTAACATTTCCAGTTTTTTAATTTTAATCGAACCTATACGTCGACTGTATGGTATAAACAGTTCATAGCTAGGGGTGTTATTCCCCATTTTATCCACTGCCATACCAAGACTGCGATTCGGAAGTTGAACAGATACTCCGCTACCATTTTGGGAATGTTATTCCCCATTTTATCCGATACCCTTCCAAAATGAATCTGATATGGAAGTAGAACAAACTAGGTCTTCACAAAGCCAAGATACCGATTCAGAAGACCCGAATTACACACCATCCTTATAGTTATCATCATCCATATTATTACGGTTATCCAACGATGTATCCTTATCCAATTTACCCTTCAGTTCCTTGCGATAGTGAAGAATCTATGAATTATTCTTCTACTGACGAAATGGCATTGTATCACCAGATGTACGCGGCTCAAATCCCCGTTTCAACTGATGATAATGAAGAGACACCTGATGATAGCACACACACACCAGAAAAATGCCAAAATTTCGATGAAATTCGTAGCAAATTTGAAGAAAAATTGAAAATTGAACAAGAGATAGATAAAGTTCTCGAAAGACGTAAATCAATTCAAGAGGAGCTTGTTCCAATGTCTGAAGAGAAATGCAAGAATTTCCAAGAATTACGAAAAGCTTTTGAGGACAATTGCTACGTTGAAGATAATCGCAACTTTATAAACCAACATCTTACGGAGAAAACGAAGAAAACAGAAGCACCAGTGGTAATTACTAAAGAAAATCTTATCAAACACAATCAAAAATACACTGATGATACTGATACTGAAACGGAAACTGAGACTTAAACTGAAACTCGTGCAAATTCATGAGATTCTGATTATTCAGATACTGAAACTGATGTGGAAGGTGAACCAAATCAACCTACGAATAAATTTTCAAGTAGTTATGCCGCCCTTCAAACAATAAAATCAGTTTCTGATATCAACGTTTACTCAGTTGACGAATCAAATTGTACCGATGAAGAAGAAGAAGACAATGTATCGGTAGCTACTACCACTACTGAAGACAATGAGGATGGTTCGGAATATCTGGGAGATAAATCAATACCTCATCAAATAAGTACAACGCTAATAAAGCTGAGGATAGCGATTCGATAAAATAGCCGCCATTTTGATGTTTGTTTTTGGACCGATCGTTTTCGGAATCGATATCCATGGGATGCTCCAAACACAGTCTATAGAACTTTAAGACCTTCAAACTTAATTCTGTGATTTAATTTTGCCTCGACCGTACGGCACTGAGCTGAGTGTAGACCGGAGAGACCCTTTTCTCGTACAAACTTTGCCACCCCTTTAAGAGTTATTTTACTAATTGTGTCAAAGAGTACAAATTTTAGCACCGCCACCTTAGGACTTGAGTAAAAAAAAAACGCCGAGAGAGGTATGGTCTTTTATATCACTCGACAAAAGGGGCCTACGATTTCTGTTTTCTCCTGATTAATCTTTATCTTTCATTTCTTGGCATATTCTTCTACCTTTACGAGTTTCCTTTCCATCTTCTTGGAGCAGCTCTCGGCGTTCTTTCCGTGAATTATCAATGCCGTGTCATCTTCGAATTGTCACCTTTCGTGTCTGGTTCAGTGAAGGCGGAAGGGAGTTCTCTGACGAATACATTGAAAAGGATCGGGGATAGTGGTGAGCCCTGGGGAAGGCCTTCTTGTGCCGTTTTTATGGTCGATCCTCGAACCAGTTTTGGATTAGCTTGGTAAGGTACAGTGAGATCGGGATGTACACCATTTTGAAGATAAGTCCCTTTCTCCAGACCTTCTCATAGGCTTTTTCAACATCCAAAAAGACTACTAATGTATACTTTCTTGCTTCCATATTCTTCTTGACTTCTCCGAATAGGTTGGATGCCTGTTCCGAATTGCTCCTCAGTTTGCGTCTGACTTTCTGCGCCGCTGGTAGAATTTGAATCTTTCTTCTATGACCTTATTTTGCTGAATCACCTTCTCTGTTATTTTGCCGAAGTTATCTAGGAGGCTTATTGGCCTTCTATTTTTTCAAGGCCGAACTGGCCGTCTTTTTCTCTTCCATTTTCGTTGTTCATGGATGAGCAAAAGGTTCTTACCGTCCATGCGAAGAAAAAGGGAATTAATCAAGTTCAAGCAAATTTTCTACATCCCCCTCCTCAATTACTCCTCATCCAACTCCTTGCATCACAGGCACATTTGACTCCATATTTAATATAATATCATGACTTGTATGTTTTTATTACTCGATCCATGGGCTGTAACATGGCTGTTGTGTTTAGAGGTAAAAACACGATTTTGATGTGTCCAGAAGGGTATTCGAGAGCAGCTAATCTTCAAAATTTTGAAAGATTGTGCTTACTTGGTTATCCATGCATTCATCTTGATTTGTAGGTATACCAATAAACTGGTAATAACGTTTTTTCACACCCATTAATTCAATATTGGTGGATTTTACGAGAGACAGTAGCAACCAACAGGATCGTAATCGATCTTTGGATTCTTTAAAACCTGGTGCGGTCTATTTTTTTAACGGAAATTCTTCCAGTACAAGCCAGTCTCGTCAAACGATAAAAATTTGTTTGGAGGTGTGACCACCCTCCTCTATAATTTTAGCCGGGATTTTTTTAGCAGCTTCAATGTCAACAGAAGGAGCTTTTCCGATCGTTTTTATGTTTTTAAAACCATGTCGAGCTTTAAAATTGGCGAACCGAACCAGTGATCAACGTTTTAAACGTTAACATTTCCAGTTTTTTAATTTTAATCGAACCTATACGTCGACTGTATGGTATAAACAGTTCATAGCTAGGGGGTGTTATTTCCCATTTTATCCACTGCCATACCAAGACTGCGATTCGGAAGTTGAACAGATACTCCGCTACCATTTTGGGAATGTTATTCCCCATTTTATCCGATACCCTTCCAAAATGAATCTGATATGGAAGTAGAACAAACTAGGTCTTCACAAAGCCAAGATACCGATTCAGAAGACCCGAATTACACACCATCCTTATAGTTATCATCATCCATATTATTACGGTTATCCAACGATGTATCCTTATCCAATTTACCCTTCAGTTCCTTGCGATAGTGAAGAATCTATGAATTATTCTTCTACTGACGAAATGGCTTTGTATCACCAGATGTACGCGGCTCAAAACCCCGTTTCAACTGATGATAATGAAGAGACACCTGATGATAGCACACACACACCAGAAAAATGTCAAAATTTCGATGAAATTCGTAGCAAATTTGAAGAAAAATTGAAAATTGAACAAGAGATACATAAAGTTCTCGAAAGACGTAAATCAATTCAAGAGGAGCTTGTTCCAATTTCTGAAGAGAAATGCAAGAATTTCCAAGAATTACGAAAAGCTTTTGACGACAATTGCTACGTTGAAGATAATCGCAACTTTATAAACCAACATCTTACGGAGAAAACGAAGAAAACAGAAGCACCAGTGGTAATTACTAAAGAAAATCTTATCAAACACAATCAAAAATACACTGATGATACTGATACTGATACTGAGACTGAAACTTGTGCAAATTCATCAGATTCTGATTATTCAGATACTGAAACTGATGTGGAAGGTGAACCAAATCAATCTACGAATAAATTTTCAAGTGCCGCCCTACAAACAATAAAATCAGTTTCTGATATCAACGTTTACTCAGTTGACGAATCAAATTGTACCGATGAAGAAGAAGAAGACAATGTATCGGTAGCTACTACCACTACTGAAGACAATGAGGATGGTTCGGAATATCTGGGAGATAAATCAATACCTCATCAATTAAGTACAACGCTAATAAAGCTGAGGAGAGCGATTCGATAAAATGGCCGACATTTTGATGTTTGTTTTTGGACCGATCGTTTTCGGAATCGATATCCATGGGATGCTCCAAACACAGTCTATAGAACTCTAAGACCTTCAAACTTAATTCTGTGATTTAATTTTGCCTCGACCGTACGGCACTGAGCTGAGTGTAGACCGGAGAGACCCTTTTCTCGTACAAACTTTGCCACCCCTTTAAGAGTTATTTTACTAACTGTGTCAAAGAGTACAAATTTTAGCACCGCCACCTTAGGACTTGAGTAAAAAAAACTGCCGAGAGAGGTATGGTCTTTTATATCACTCGACAAAAGGGGCCTACGATTTCTGTTTTCTCCTGATTAATCTTTATCTTTCATTTCTTGGCATATTCTTCTACCTTCACCTTCTTCTTGGAGCAACTCTCGGCGTTCTTTCCGTGAATTATCAATGCCGTGTCATCTGCGAATTGTTAACTTTCGTGCCTGGTTCAGTGAAGGCGTTTCAATGTATTCTTTGACGAATACATTGAAAAGGATCGGGGATAGTGGTGAGCCCTGGGGAAGGCCTTCTTGTGCCGTTTTTATGGTCGATCCTCCAACCAGTTTTGGATTAGCTTGGTAAGGTACAGTGAGATCGGAATGTACACCATTTTGAAGATAAGTCCCTTTCTCCAGACCTTGTCATAGGCTTTTTCAACATCCAAAAAGACTACTAATGTATACTTTCTTGCTTCCATATTCTTCTTGACTTCTCCGAATAGGTTGGATGCCTGTTGGATTGCTCCCAGTTTGCGTCTGAGACCGAACTGCGCCGCTGGTAGAATTTGACTTTCTTCTATGACCTTCGTTAGTCTGTTCTGAATCACCTTCTCTGTTATTTTGCCGAAGTTATCTAGGAGGCTTATTGGCCTTCTATTTTTCAATTTCGTCTTTTTCTCCTTTTGGAAGCATGGCGATTATAGCTTTCTTCCATATTCTTGGAAAGGTGGATGTTGTAAGGGATGCGTTGATTGTTAGTTTCAGTTCTTTGCGATTTTCTTCTCCCATAAGTTTGATAAGTTTCCCCTGGGGCTTTCTTTAACGGCATGAATTTGATTATTCCTTCGACCACTGTTTGTGTAGCCAGCTCTGGATCTGCGGGGTTGAGCTGTTTCAGGTGTTGGTATCTTTTCCTCCGCCAATTGGATGACATGTGAACTGGTTTTCTAAGAACACGGCCATCTCTTCAGCTTTTTCTTCGTCTTGGAAGAACCATTCCCCCATTGTACTCCACTGGTGCATTGGGTGGGGGTCTTTTCTCAACGGAATTCGTGGAATTATTAACGAACTAATGCGATCCTACTTGTCCAATCGCAATCAATGTATCATTATTAACAGTATCTACCGTATTGTCGGTTGGACATGGTGTACCACAGGGCTTCGTTTTAGGACCTTTCCTGTTTATCGCTTGCATAAAAGATGTAATAAACTATTTTAGCGTGTTATTTGTGGATGATACCACGAACGCGATACAGTCTCTTTGATGATCTTGCTGATAGCAATAGATTGTCACGTTTTTGTTGGGTTGCAGATTACAGAAATGAGTCATAAGACTAATTGTAGGACGTAGAACAACAACAACAACAGAAGAGAATAAATGTTATTTCCTTATCAATTATTGCTCATTAGTAATTATGTATTTTATAATTGTTTCTAACATCTTTTTTCTAGTTTTATACAAGTTGGACGAAAATATCCGTATACACCGATGTTCAAAATTCTCGACTCACTTAGATATCTAAATCCAATCAAACTTGATCAGGTCTCGAAATGAAATAAAGTCCTATTAACGGATTACAATTTCGGAATATTACCTTCCGATAAATTATTCGAATCAAATAGAATAAAACACGACCGATACCTGCAGTATTTATTCCTGTATAGGGCTATAAATACATCCTCAATAATGAACGACATAACACGAATAATTCCCGAGTCGCATTCTTCAAGCGGAGCAGAAGAATACACACGAAAAAATCAAAAGTACAAGACGGCGGAGAGGAGAAAATGTAAAAGAACAACGACTCCGATAGTTTATAATTGGTGTCGATACTAAAAACACATTTTGTGTTTGCAATAAATGGGATTCCTATTTTTACGAAAAAACAAAAAGAAAAACCAAGAAGAAGAACGACGACGCGAAAATAAAGAGAACGAGATCCAAGAACGAAGTTTGCATACGATGTCGTTTCCATCTCTCTTCATCCTTTTTCTTTTATACCTTTTTCCCATCTTATTCTTCGGCGAGATCGCGTTATAAAAAGGGACGCTATTTATTGGCGACACACTGAATATAACACGAAATACCGAACAACGCGCCCGCAGAAGATGGCAATATAAACAGTAGAAGCAGAAGCAGCAAGAGGCAGCAACGTTATAACCTAAGCCTGCTCGATCTTGCGCTGACGAAAGACGAGAAAAAATCGCATACGTATAATTTGAATTCTTTTATTTTATGCTCGCCTGTGGGAATAATATCGCGCGGCCGGCTGCCGCGAATAGTTTCGCGAAATTTACGCGAGCCAGCCTCATCTCATTGTTCAGCGATGAATGTGTTAAAGTCTAAGGCGACGACGACGACGTCAAGCGGTCCCGCAGTATCTCTAACGCCGCAACCGCCACCAAGTCGGAGCGAGAAACGCTCGCTTAAAGGAAAGGAATCGAGCGAGATGGATAATGTAGAATGTCAAATGCGAGAATGCCTTATTGTGTCTTGCAAATTATATTCGCCGATATAAATATATTATGCAGGGGGCTATTATTGTATTAAAGCGATCCGCTTCAGTTTAATCTCGTATAATTATGTTCGAGATTCTTTAAATTATTCAAATTGAATCATTTAGATGTGTGTATAGTGCGCTCACGTCGAGATTGTTGAGACTTGTTTTTTTATCTAGGTGATTCCACCTTATCTCCTCTATCCCTGGCCTTTGTATAAATACATAGAGATGGTAGCCTGGAGGAAAGTCTCGGAACTAACTGGGTGTATGTCGGATGTTACTATAGATTTATCATATTTATATGATGAAAATTTCCATCCGTTTTTACCGAGAGAGAGCATTGAAAAAAAAAACGACGCCTAACTGGCTAAGCTGGCGCGACTAAAGACTCATATGAACCATGTACGACAACCGTATAAAAGTGATAATAGTTTCGTACACACGTGTACATTCATATACGAAAGTTAACACACACATACACACACACATACAGTATCGGATCCTGGATCTTCAGTCGAAAGTGTGCCGTAAATAAAACACAATCAGATAGTAAATGGGGAAATTTATTAAACGCTCTCTGCTCCGGGTAATTTAAATTTTATCGGAATTGTCGTATGACTTCATTACCGAACTCTGTATGCGGTTTAGGAGCTGTAACGGTCGACGATAAGGGTCTCTTAGCGAGGCCCCGTGAGACACTAGAAAAAGCGAAGGCTCTCTTGCTTCGGTTACTATAGAGTATAGAGGAATGTTCCGTTTCCAGAGGACCTCTCTCTATCTCTGTATGTGTGCGCCTGTATGCGATACTAAATGTTTTTAATGTTTTGTTTGTGTTAGTATGAGGCCTTCGTTGTCTCCTGGTAATGTTGTGTTAATACGTATTTTACATGAAAATGTGTTTTTTCTTTCTTGATGATTGGATTAGAACAAAGTTCCTTCTTTTCGTTTTATGAATGTTGACAGTTTTGGGAGAAGAATAAATGTTATTTGAAGAAATAGTGATTG
Source organism: Holotrichia oblita (assembly GCA_023690525.1). Lineage (NCBI taxonomy): Eukaryota > Metazoa > Arthropoda > Insecta > Coleoptera > Scarabaeidae > Holotrichia > Holotrichia oblita. The sequence continues at coordinate 887,498 of CM043017.1, forward strand.
CATATCTACATGTTTACATGTTCGTTTTTATCTGGCATCGAAAGACGTAATTTAAGAAATTTTATTCCCTAATTGAAACCAATAATTTTGTTTCGTAGCTGTTTTAACAAACGATAATTTAAATTTATTCCATCGATACTTACTTATTTTTCATTTGAAATACTGGAAATATGAGGTAGATGAAGTCTTCATAATACATCTAATTATCCTCTTTAAGAGAAGAGAATCGGTGCAAGAATTGAGCCATGGGGAACACCACAGTTTAAATAAATATAGGAGAAAAAGAAACATATTGGTAGAGTCCTTTTCTTCATTTACATTGTGTAATAGCAACTGTAGTTGTCCAATTGTATTGTTGTACGTTACATATATCACACTATGTATATAAATTTAAAAATCAAGCATTCATATAACACACACACCTACTAATACTAATTCACTAATTTAGAAACACCCGTTAAAGAAGATAATCACAGTAATGTCGTCTCTCTCTGCAAAGACTGTAACAACTGCTGGATCGGTCAAATTGAACCATATTATAAAACAATATCTAGTAGCTACAGTGCCAGACTCATAGGAATAGAATTGCAACAGGCAATAGACAGCATAAAGACAGGGAAAACTCCGGTGATGGATGGAATACCACCGGAAATTATCCCCCTATCCAAATGGAATAAATTCATTATTTTGGTTATTGTAAATATTTATAAAAAATCCCGAAATACGTAAAATTTAAATTATAAATTGACGTTCTTCAACGTGAAAATGCGATCTCTACCTTTGAAAGGTCTCTTTATTCTCTATTCAAAAATGTTATCGTTTGCACAGGTAAAGAATGTCAAAGAGAAACTCTTAGAATATATAAATTAAGAAGCAAAAGAGTTGCCGAAAGATACCAGAAAAAGATAGCAGAAAGAATAGAAAACATAGAAGTTAACGGAAGTACTGAAGAGATTTGGAAAACGTGCAAAGACGTAATAATAACGACAACTAAAGAGATATGCGGCGTAAGCAAAAACAAAAAGAAAAAACAAACAAGATGGTGGACAAACGAAATAAGCCAAGATAAAGAAACAAGCATGGCAAACATATTTAGCAGAGCAAACAGAGGAAAAATATGATATATATAAAAAAGAAAGGAAGAAAACAAAACAATTAGTAATAGAAGCAAAAAGGGAAGCTTGGAAAGAATTTGGCGAAAAGATGGAAGCAAACAGCAAAGAACATCAAAAACTTTTCTATAGAATCATGAAAACAATAAGAAATGAAGAAATGCCACAACCCACAAACCTCATACAAAATAAGAAGGGAGAAATCATCAGCGAAAAGAGAAAGAACAAATACAAAGGTGAAGGATTTCCAGGAATTGTTGAGTGGAGGAGCGGAAGACGGAAACGATAACGAACAGCAGATCATAAGAGAGAAAGAGACAGAAGAAGTAATCACTATGGATGAACTGGAAGAAGCAATTCATTAACTGAAAAACGGAAAATCAGGGCAGAAATGGTCAAAAATATAGGACAAAAAGGGAAAGAATTGATGTTGGAAATATATAATAAAATATGGATAGAAGAGGAAATACCAAATGATTGGAAGAAGACATTAATAGTACCCATATACAAGAAGAAAGGTAATAGGAGAGATTGCAATAATTATAGAGGAATATCACTCATAACCACTCCGATGAAGATACTAGAGCAAATATTAGATAAGAGGTTAAGAACAATACTTGAAAATACGCTTCATGAATCTCAATGTGGATTCAGAAAAGGAAGGAGTACGCAAGACGCAATTTTCTCCATAAAACAGCTTATACAAAAAGCCTCCTCAGAACAAAAGAAAGTATACCTGGCATTCATAGATATAGAAAAAGCTTTCGATAAAGTACCAAGGGAAAAGTTATGGAGTATCTTAAGAGAACGAGGGGTAGATGGTAAAATAAGACGTACAATACAAAAAATATATAATAATAATACCAACGCAGTAATAGCTAACGATTTGGAATCAGACACTTTCGAAACAAAGGAGGGGCTCCGACAAGGAGGTAGTCTAAGCCTAATGCTGTTTATTGTCTACATGGACGACATCATTAAAAAATGTACGGAAAAGAGCAAGAAGGTCAGAGTTGGACATTTTAACCTGACAGCAGTGGAAATATCGGAATGGGCATTTGCAGACGATGTAGTTATAATAGCCGGCAGCCAAGAAGACCTACAACATAACCTACTAACATGGAATGAGACTCTAAAGGAAAGTGGAATGACAATTAACAAAAAGAAAACTAAAGTTATGGTGGTGGGAGACGAAGAAGAAGACATGAAAATCAGAATAGAGGGAACCGAAATAGAACAGGTGGGAACTTTCCAATACCTAGGAGTAAAAATTGATGGAAAAAAAACACAGGAAGCAGAGATTAACCAGAGAATAGAAAAAGCAACAAAGCTGTACTACAGTATGAGAAATAAGTTTATTAATAGAAAAGAGATATCCCGTGAAACAAAACTTAAAGTATACAAGGCAATATATCGACCGATCCTAACATATGGAAGTGAATCCTGGGTGCTAAATAGGGGACAGAACAGTAAAATACAGGTGACGCCAATGTAGATGTGATGCTTGATCGATAGTAAACATATTAAAAGAAAATAAAATGCATCCCTATAAAATGATATCTACTCAGGAGTTCATGGAAGACGATTTTAATAGGACAACTTATTTTTGTGTAAGCGAATGATGAACATGTTGAAGAACAATATTATCCAATTAGAATAAGTTCACTTTTTTTCGCCGCTACTGGTCTATGGAAAATCCTCACTGGATGAGAGAAGAACACAGACAATACCCAGAAAAAGTAAATGTTTGGGCAGGTATTGTTGGAAACCATATTGGCGATCGTAATTTGGCACTACCTCAGAATGATGTCATTCCAACTTTGGCAAATTTATATCCTGATCTAGGAAACCCTCAAGTTCCAACGAGTACGATATGGTTTCAGCAGGATGGAGCACCACCACATTACCAACGCAATGTTCGGCAGTATCTCGATGCAATATTTCCCAATCGGTGGATAGGAAGGCGAGGATCGATAGAATGGCCAGCACGATCACCTGATCTGACTTTATTAGATTTCTTTTTATGGGAATATGTGAAGAGCATTGTGTAAAAAACTAAACCTTTTGATTTAAATGACTTAAGAGAACGAATAAGATTAAGATGTTGGCAAGACGTTCATGGTGAACATTTTCAACATCTACTTCATTGACATTCATAGTTCTTTTTGGTGTTTTACATTTTTTTTTACAGTTTGCATTACATTTTATTTTTTGGGTATATTGTAGCGAATTTCGATAACAACATGATTTTATTTTATTCTTTATCTTAATTGTTATAACAATCTTAAAAGCGATAACATTTTTGAATAGAGAATAAAGAGACCTATTAAAGAGACCTAGATAGATATTTTTTTCTCTTTTTGTGTCCTTAAATTGGGTCAATTTGGCCTGTTGGACATTAAATATACGTTATTATTATTATTATTATTATTATTATACTAAATGAACTTCAGGATAAATATTGGATAAATAAACTCTTAACAACACAAACTATATGAAATAATGATAAGGCAGATGATTTAAAAGGTGATAAAGAGGAAAGGAGGATTGGCGAAACACCAGTATGGGTTCAGAAAGGGACGGCAAACTCTACAGGCAATTGAGATAATTGGAGATACATCCGAGAAACGCAAAAAAAAAATTGGAATGAAAGTTAGTACCCTGGTCATGACCAAATCTAAAGTGGAAGTGGGAGTATCGCAAGGCTCCCTTTTGGAACCAACACTGTCGACAGCGAAAGTAACTTAATGATCAGTAGGTACAAATGAAAATCTCAAATGAATAGCTAAATGGACGAAAGAAAATGAACTCCAGCTTGCTCCAGAGAAAACCTAAGCACTTTATATTACTGATAAAAGGAAGCGAGATAGCCCGACATTCAACGGTATTAAATATTTGGGGACTCTTCTTTAACACAAGAAGCAATTTCAGGGAACATCTAGAGTACGTCACTGGTACGGTGGTAAGCAGAATGGGGAGACTAGCACGACACTGTGGAACTCCAAGTAATAGCACAAGGATATGGTAGGGCAGGTGGACGAAGAACAGATTAAAAATACAATGGATGAACGAGTTAATACAGGATCTGGTGAAATGCGTTAAATGTAATCATAGAGAATCTTTTTAGAACATTAATACATAATTAATTACAGTTTTATTTGATTTACAAGTGAAAATATATCTGAGATTATAACATTCAGATAAATATACAGTTATAATTCATGCTAATCAGATATTTATATTAATACCAAAAAAAAAAGAACAGAAATAGTAACGATAAACGTGAAGAACAGTTATTCATATTTAATATTACAAAGTCGTACGTCCATATCAATATGATCGAAAACAACAAACCATCAACATAACATAACGTACATATCGTATCCGATAGGCTGGCACATATGTGTATGAAGCGATGACAATAACAGTAAAGTTTAACATTTACATCATATTCTGTTCCTAGAACGCGATAATAATACACTAAAGACATTACGGCCAACATATTCAAGTGAGCATCGTGTGAACGGCTAAAACGTCTCGTACAGCCAAGTATTTATATTTTTCATATATTGGCATCAGGACATTCCTTCTATATACAACAGAAACAGTTTATTTTTACCTCTTTTTTTCCTGTATTGTTAAGCGGAATATCGTTGCGCGATTTACGTCTCTAGCATACCTAATATCACGACGACATCGATTTTGTATTTTTGTAGTATCATCGCCACAAACGTCAGTTTTCTTTCTTATTATTTTTAAATTATTTTTCTTTTAATAGGAATTAATCCGCGGCGATAACACTTAAGATCGTCTTATTGTAATTACAGACAACAAGACGGGACACAAGTCGAAGTTATAAAACGCCATCGACAGCGGAATTAGCGTGTAAGATGCTTCTCTACCCCCGGAGGCTTGTAATCTTAGATATATTCAAAGTTAGAACATCGTCCGAGAACTTCATTAATCTGTTCCTGGGATACAATTAATGACCGAATTGCCGTACTTAGTTTAGCGGGCGTTTAATTGGAAACAAGTCTCTCTCCCGATAGATACCACTCCGTGTACTCCGTGTGTTGTTGTTCTATAGTAATTCGATGTCGGTGTTGGCGAACTAGCCGCCTTATACGCCCTACTTCTTCTTATTGTTTCCGAAGAAGGATTATCAAATTTTCCAATTTACGTCATTCTAGAATATATCTTAGTAGATTGTAATAAAGGATTATTAGTCTCAGATTTAGATCGTTCAAGTTAAATTTGCCGTTTGAACTGTTTCTTAATCGATATATATCCTATTTTATTAACGAGTTGAGGAAAACTTGCAGAAAATACGCGAAATACGTCGATTTAACGTATAATTATAAATGTCACGATTACGTTTAATCACAAATGTCACGATGACGTTTAATCATAAGTGTTAGGATGACGTTTAATATTAAACGTCAAATTGATTTTTTAATTACAAATAGGTATAGAAAATGTAGCACGATGTCGTTAAGGATAATAGCAGATCTAAATTACATTATTTTTAATAAACAATAAAATTTTTACACGGGTTTTTCGGTCCTTTAATAATAAAAATCTTTATTTTCTATATTACGTCACATCAATTCTGCGACTGTAAAACTAATCGAATGTAGGCTTTCACGGCCACTGTTCCATAAGTATGATCAGTGAAACGTCAAGTTTGTTACAACAAACCACGGCAATACCCGAAAGAGAAATATAAAACTATTAAAAAACTTACAAAAAGAATTTAGATTAACGTCTAGTTTGAAGTAGTTCCAAATTTTGTCAATGTCAGAATTTGTTTTAAAATGTCAAACCACATAAAAATTTTTAATTAATCAAGGAAATTATAGTACAAGCAATAGTAAAATATTAAATTTTATTCCTATTATGTTTTAAGAGATTACAAACACATATTATATTGCTAAGTTGATTAATATCTGTTTTAAAATCCAAACATTTCAAGAAATAACCTATTCCTATATTTTGGTTCTTTATCTAAAATTACAGTATTTTCGAAAGTAAAAGTATGATTTAGTTGTAATGCATTTATGTTGACTAATCCTATGCTTCAACCACCCACACTACAAGGAATTTTGTAAATTAAAATATTTTGTATATTTACCGGGGTTTTATAAAAGGTAATTTTTTATATTTTAATGAAACTGTAGATTCTTCTCGAGGGCCATTGACAAAATTTTGAATTACTCCAAACTAGACGTTAATCTAAATTCTTTTTGTGAGTTTTTAATCAGTTTTATTTTTGTATAATTTATATATTGTTTATACTTGTAGAATTAATATAATATCCTGAAGAAGTCATAGAATTCTGACGAAATATCGAAAATAAAGATTTTTATTATTAAAAGACCGAAAAACCCCTATAAAAATTTTATTGTTTAACAAAAAAACGGTCAAAAAACATCAATATTATTTTTAATATCAAATGCATATAATTAAGGGAGAACATGTCACAGTGGCGTTTAATATTAGACTTCAAATTGACGTTTAATAATAAATGTCACGTTGACGTGTAATTCATCACGTCAAACTGTTGGTTAATTTCAAATATGATTTTGTTCATGTTGCGATAGGAACCTGCACAACCGATTATTATTTGATTTAAAATCAGCTAAAGTAATAATAGCTGGAAGAAGTAAAGTGTATCTTCAATGCAAAGGAACGAAATCTGGTGCAAAATGTAGTTTAATGTGGCATAGTGTTTACGCTTCTTATGAAGAAAAAGGGCCTGGCGACCTTTTATGATTAAACGTCAAATTGACATTTCATCACAAATCTCACGATGACATTTAACAATAGATGTCACAATTATGTGTAACTATCAATGTCATGATGGCGTTTAGTATTAAACTTCAAACTAAACTGACGTTCAATGATAAATGTCACATTGACGTTTAACTATAAATGTCGAAACGATGTTTAATATCAAACTTCAAACTGACATTTAATCAGAAATGTCATGATGACGTTTAATTTTAAATGTCATGTAGTCTTCAGGCTTTCACGGCCGCTGTTGATGGCTGCTCTTCGGTTCTCGGGTTCTCTGCCGTGTAGACGTTTCGATCATCTTGTCGTGATCTTCTTCAGAAGTGAAGAAGTGAAGAAGATCACGACAAGATGATCGAAACGTCAAGTACCACAACCTTTCTACAAGGCAGAGAACCCGAGAACCGAAGAGCAGCCCTTTAAATGTCATATTGTTGTTACAATAAAGGAACCGGTTTTTAAGAGCCTTGAACAACTTAAACATCATATAAGATATTTATATTTAATTTAATTTCCACTAAACGGGAGGGGAGGAGGGGGGGAGGGGTGGGGTATACAGTTGGTATTAAAACAAAAAAGTAGCAATTATAACTATCACCGTGTATAGTTATAATTGCTACTTTTTTGTATTGTACTCATCAAAATATTTAAAACGAATCCGTATCTTGTTAGCTGATTTTCATTTGTTTTAATTTACAAAGTTTAGTAGTTAATATATGTATTTTTTGACCTTTATGTACTTATCTTTTAATTCCTGATTTATTTCCACTTAGAGGTCAATAAAACAATAAATAATTAAATACCAATTTATTCCATAACATATAATAATATGTTTTCGTTAAATAACTTCTTCAGTGGAAGAAATTGACATTTAATATGTGTCAAATTACTAATAATATAAATATAAATTGCCATGCTTATCAACAAAATTATCTAAAAAACAAAGAATTCATTGATATATCGAATTTTAATTATTATATTCACAAGTAATAATGAAGGAATAATGATTTAATACAACATTAGAAATTGAAATGATTTGAATTATTCGTATATCAATCTATTTTTTTTCAAGCTCTAACAATTCTGTTCAAGGACTAGGGAAAAACATGGCAAAAAAACCTAGTCAAGAGCTTAAAATTAATAAAATTCAGGCGTGAATTAAATTATTATAAATAACGCTTAAATTATCAATATCCGTTCTAAAATTTACCGCGTTTTCATCTTTTTTAATGTATATCATTTCGTAAATTAATCTTTCTTTATAATTATTTTCCTTTTTTAAAATTGTGGTGTTTTGAAAATCAAAATTATGTCGTCTATCTTTAGAGTGCCTAGATAAAGCAGTTTCAGCGGTGACGTTATGTGTAACAGTGTATTGATGGTTATAAATTCGTTTCTTTAAATATTGTTTGGTTTGTCCGATATAACATTTGTTACAATCTTTGCAATCTAATTTATAAACGACATTACTTTGATTACCGTGTTTAATGGGTGTTTTTAAATTTGTGAATAAATGTCTATTGTTCTTCCACTGAAGAAGTTATTTAACGAAAACATATAATTATATGCTATGGAATAAATTGGTATTTAATTATTTATTGTTTTATTGACCTCTAAGTGGAAATAAATCAGGATTTAAAAGAAAAGTTTAGTAGTCAATAAGGACATCTTTATTTTATTTTAGACGAATTCATTAAAACGATGTTTAATACAATATTTTATATTATATAGATATTATAGATTGTTATTATGATCGAAAATTGGAAAAGTTTGCAGTTTATATATTTACAATTTCATCAGCTTTAGAACTAAATATATTTGAAGTACAATAACATTTATTTAAAAATGTCATATTGACGTTTTGATATTAAACGTCACCGTGACATTTAAATATAAATGTCATTATGACGTTTAATATTAAACGTCAAAGTGACGTTTAATTATAAAATGTAACAGCGATGTTTGCAATATTTTCGATGTGTTATTCTCTCCAAGCGATATAATTTTAAACGGTTCGTCCGTTACACCGTCCGTATAAAAGCTAGATATGCATATCGGAAAAAAAAATCAAACGAGAGAAGGAAAAAATGGAACTGCTTTCAAATTGACTGAGTGAAGGGAAAGTAAAGTAAACCGTCAATTTCGGTAAGCGTTCGATCATCGCTACTACCTATACACACGTTCATATATGCCAATTCTATTGATGGATCGCTACGCGGGGGCGGTTTTTTTTTATGTTCTTTCCCCGTATCCGCAGATAGCTCTAGTGGATATGTGTAATGTATATGCATGTTATATGAAAGAGGAACTTTTTTTTTTTTGAAAGAGCGAGGTTTTCCCTCAGGCAACGCTGGTAAGTGGATACGTCACTTTTCAAAACCGTACTGGGTGTGTATACGTTTTATTTCGCTTCTTTTTCCCCGCTCGTGAAATATATATTTCAAACTTTGATTGAAATCATTTATATAGCTTGTCTCCCTCGATTGTTTTCCTCCTTAAATATATTTTTTTTAAATACGTTTCTACACACTTAAGCGACAACGATGAAACTCATCATATAATTTTAATATACCTGCCTACACACAACCCCGTCACATAAAATTTCCGAAAGTCATTATATTTTTTACGAGCCGAGAGAGCGATGCGAACTTCTGATAATGTATAAATTTATGACGAACGTCAAGTGCGTGGAGCGAGAGAGGTGTTTTTACATATGACACCGTTGAGAATTGAAAATGATTTTAACGTTTTTAATGGGTTAATAATCTCGGGTGTGTCTATAAAATCCTTAATTTTCTTAATTCCACCCGAACATAAATTAAAGATTTACTAGGTATTAAGTACTAATAAAATTGATATGAAAATCGCGAATTACCGACCTTACCTCGTTGGAATGTCGGAATTATAATTATATCTTGTCCCGTTTAATATTTAATAACAGTACCCCTCTTTTGAGCGTGTACTGTGATTTAGGGAAACGTCACTCAATTCACTTGCTTGAATCTATAATTAAACGCTAGTTTTTTCATCCTTTACGGTTCGTACCTTTACCTAACTTGGTTCTCCGAACGTTTTGATTACAATGATGTATATGTACTTACGTTTAATTTGAATAATTTTAAAAATAATCGCTAGAGGCGCAACATCAACTGTCATACGGTCGGGTAGAAGATTACTAATTTCTACGTCTAGAAAGGAGAACGCGATTTTATAATCGTTACGACTAAAATAGGGTTTATAGAATAATTATTCTATCAAGGTAATCAGATAACCTGTATTTATACCAAACGTGCGGGATAAGGAATCGTTGGCTGAGGAAATATTATCTCGAATTTGGAGATGATAGTCTTTGGATTTTTAGAGATCATTATAATAATTATAAATAATTTTTTAACATATTGATTTCATTGTTATTGAATGTTGTGCCAATACGTATTTATAAAGCAGAACAAACTGGGGAATCAAAAAGTCCCACATCTCCTATTTTTTTGTTATTAGTGAAAGATGAAGTTGTAGAAGGAAGAGCTTGAAGTAAATCATATATGAATCGTTTATTGCAGAAAGGGTCTAAGTAAAATTTTCGGCCATTTTGAAATGATTTTATTTTTGAGTTCTCTGATTGTAGACTTATCGTTTGGTGTAGAAACGAACCATCGTTCATAAGTCAATAGTATTTATTTTCGGCACTTAACAGCTTGTTTATTGTTGAAAGGGACCAAGTAACGTTAGTAAAAGGAAAAGAGGGATTAAAACCCCGACAATTATCATTGAAACGTAATAAAACATTCTAGAGTTAAACGAAAGCAGTATTTAAATTACAAGGGACATGTAGTACAGGGGAAAAGGATTGGAGAAGCCTGTCGGTGAGTATTTTACGAAGATATTAGAGACAGTTTTCTTAACTTATTAACTCTTTAAGAAGCCCAATGAAATGTTTCCAAAAGTTGAGTGATGAGTAAAATCTGAACAATTTCAACAAGTTATATTTGGAATTCAATACCAAAGATGAGCAAAACATTTACTTACAAGGTCTTTTAGAAATGCACGAGGTTCGAAGAAAAGCTAAACCCACAAGTGCAATAATTCAGTCTTGTTCTTTTTTCCATTACGTTTATGTTGAAGGACAAAGGCAGAAAGTTTGCCAAAACGCTTCTACTAGTCGCCATGGAAGTGCACAAAAAAGAGTTAAACGTATAAAACAGCTACCTACTTAAACAAAATTTAAGTCCCCGTGATAAAAGGGGAACTAATATCAAAGTAAATACAATACCAGATACAGAAAATATTTTAATACGCCAATACATAGAATCGTTTCCTGTCCTCTTTTCATTGAAAAAAATCAAAATACTCGTATCCCTTACAGGTACGTAAATACTTTCATTAACATTATTATCATCTGCATTTTGGCCGTCCTCAAGTAGATACATGCTCCAAGTGTGAATAACATGTAAAATTCGTGATGATTTGGCGGTATTAACTTCGTGCAAAATGGCCAGAAATACCTGTTCAAGAAATGTTCTATTTATCTCAGTTATCAGTCAACGTAATCAGTATTCGTAACTGTAAGAATGGAGAAAATTATTTATATATACCTATATCATGGAGGAATCGCTAATAAAAGCCCTAACGAAGTTTCTTCATTTTTAGGAAAGTATACCGTGCCTTCAAAATCTTTCCTCATTAGAGTCGGCCATGCTTTTTTTTAATGGTTGGCCAGAGTGCATGTAAATCTGTCAGAAATGCATCATTTTCACAGTTTGGTTATGTCATATAAATGTGTATCTGTAATAATTATAGAGTAATTAAGTTTTTGAACAAATATTTATTGCAAAAGCCAAAATTGAGAGAAAATAATATTAAAGCAGATGTTGGAAATGTTGACCGTTGTTTTGTAAACAAAGTCGAACTCTACGCTTCATGCTTTCAAAGCCATTTATTAAGATTTCTTCGGTGATGTCAGCATAAGAATTAACAATAGCATTACGAAGCTCTTCGATTGTTTGATGTCTGATCTTGAAAATCGTATTCTTTAAATATGGAAAAATAAAATAATCTAATATTGTCAAGTCTGGAGATCTTGCAGGAAAATTAAAAGTTCTTGTATCGAAAAATTGCTGTAAAAAAGCCATTGTTTCTCGAGATTTGTGCGCTGGTGCATTGTCTTGCTGGAAATATCCTACCGTAAGTTCATCATCATGAAGTTCATTGATAAACGGTTGTAATAATTCGTTTCGATATCTTTCAGCAGTTACGGTTTGGTTAAAAAATATAGGCCCAATAATTCGTCTTCTTGAAACTGCTAGCCAGACAACTATTTTTTGCGGATGCAGCGAAGTTTCAGTGAATTCATGTCGATTATCTGCAGACCAAATTCTCATGTTTTGCTTGTTTAAATAGCCAGAGGAGATGGAACCACGCCTCATCAGAAAAATAACATTTGTCAAGAACATCGTTATTATTTACGTTATTCAAAAACCATTGAAAATACTGTGTTCTCGTACCAAAATCTATCTCTTTAAGTTCTGAAACTGCTTGAATTTTATAAGGAAACAATTTTAAATCCTTTTTTAAAATCGTATGACATGTTCCCACTGACAAACCAACTTGTTGCGATAGTGTTGCGACAGATTTTTTGGGTGAGTGTTCCATTCGCTGTTGAACGTCTTCGATTAAATTTGCTGTTCGTTTTTTAGGTGCTCCACCGCCAGGTTTACGTGTTACTGCACCTATTTCGCCAAATTTAATAACGCAAGCTTGAATTTGTTTTAGCAGTTGTGCGTAAGTAACTGGTAAATTAGGAAATTGTTGTCGGAATTCTTCTATGCACCGATTAATGCAATAAACCCATTCTCCATTTTCTAATTTTTACCCAGTTCTATAGTAACATTGAATTATAAATATTTTATGTTCTAATTCTAACATTATAATAAAATAATTAAGAAAATATAAACGTCAATTATTTGAATTTAAGTTTGACAACTGTCAGAATTTGAAGTTCTGAAAAGCATCGCATTTGCACCAACCTATGATAACTAAACTGACAAAAAAAAGCCTACTCTGTTGAGGAAAGATTTTGAAGGCGCGGATTAAAAAACAAATACCTGACATAGTCAAAGACTTACGCCTGTACAGTGACAATTGCCCCGGGCAAAATAAGAACCATATAATAATACGTATGTGTAGGGCTCTAATTGAGACCAATAGATTACAGAAGGTGGAACAGATTTTTCCCGTAAGAGGTCACGCATTTCTTCCAAATGATCGAGATTTTGGTGTGGTCAAAAGATGTCTCAAGAAATTCCATAGAATCTACTCTGTCCACAGTTAGACAGAAATTATTGTTGCTTCAAGTTCTAATGCCAAATTTACGATAAATGAAATTTCAAGGATTGGTGACCCAAGTACTACAAAAAGTCTCCAAACTCGCTTGAAATCATGATTCCCGAAGTGACTCGAGCTAATAGGCAAGCATTTCCAGTATCTCATTTTCATTATTTTCTCCATGAAAATACAAAACCTGGGTATGTTGTGGCGTCAGAATATGTTAGTGGACTTACATCTCACACTTTTCAACTGCACATGCCGAAAACTTCTGAAAGAATTCCCACAACAATGCCTACAACTGCAGCTTATGTTAATGGTAAAGTTCCGATTTTAATAACGAAGATTGGACATTTGAGGAAAATGCTCCCGTACGTTGAAGAGGAGTAGCAGAATTTTTATGCGGAAATACTAAATTGGCCCGCTAAACCAAAAACCAGAAACGGAAATGCGCCAGACTAGAAGAAATATTTTTTTTGTATTTACAACATTATTGTAATGTTTTCTTTTACTATTAAAATGTTTAAAATATTTTTTTCATAAATGATCTATATTTATTTTAATCAAAACCTTCTTGTATTTCATTCCCTACCTCCATGTGAGTAAAAAAAAAACACTGATCAAAATGTAGTTTATTGCGGAAAGGGACTAAGTGTAGTTTTTTCTTTTTATAGAATTTGCAAAATACAAAAATTAACATTTAATAACACAAATTTCATGTGTTCGTATTAGTAGTAACCTAATCTCACCTCAAAATTTTTCATTTGCACTATGTAATTTTCTTTTCTGTTTGCAGTTGTGTATCTTCTTGAAAATTTGAAAAATTAAGCCTATTCTTTTTAGGAAGCAATCTCAACTTTTTATTTATTATACTATCTATGAGAAAAACACACCATCATACATGTACTTACAGGAGACGATAACATCGTACTTATCACTGCAGTAAGTTTCACGGTGATGTTAGGACAGCATCTGTCACTATAGTAAAAAGCACGATATCTGCCGGCTTGCAAGATCACCTGATTTAATAAAATCTATGGTCCTACATATGTTAAAGAATTTCAAAAAGCAATACGTGAGGCACCTAACACCATTAATCCCAATATTATCTACAAAGTAATAAATAGTATTCAGAGACGGTGTCTTTTAATAAATTTTCAGAGACGGTGTCAATTTTGTATTGTAAATAATGGTGATTTATTTGAGCAATTTAATATTGTCGTTCATAATTTCGTAGCACAGATTGTGGTTGTATTTTCGTTTCATTAAGTATTTAAATTACCATAGAAATTAGTTCAAACCGAGTTACCATATCACCTAACAATTGGTTCAAAAGAATGTTTTTTTTAAAAGGGCAACAAAAATTGCATAGTTCAAATGAAAAATTTTGAGGTGAGATTAGGTAAAATGTTAGTTTTACGCTCTTCAAACTTTTGATAACATCCAAAGTGCCTCTGACGGCATTCCTCGATCTCATTATATGATTAGAATAGGTTCTCTTCTCCGATTTCTCTATTTCATTTTTAAAAGATATTCACAAAAATTGTTGTAGTCTTCGTGTGATATTCTCTGGTTGATCATACCTTCATATAATTGCCTTTTGATTTTCGAGAGCGTTCTGATGTTATCTGTCAATCACTCATCCCTATAATGTTTAAGAAGTGGTCGTAACTCTCATGTACACAGCTAGCTTGATATAACTTCTGCGAGTTCTCTTTCTCTAATTCAAATTTTAATAATTGCATGGTATTGTTCGAGAAAATTCTTCTAGTAGTTTTCGTTGGTATGTGATAATTTTCAAAAGTATTGTGCGTAAAACTAGTCATCTGAGCCGTACGGTCGAACAGCATTGTTATCAAAATTTCAGCACAGAAACCTTCTGCATTAGTAAGTACATTAACAACAAGTGCTTGGGGGTTCTTCAATTGTATGGGTTAAATTATAAAATTTAAATAGGTCTTTAAGTCTATTTGAGTACCTATTGAAGGTCAACCAATTCCTTATGCTCTACTCCACTTTCAAGAAAAATGCAGGATCCACTTCCCTTCTTGGATGTTCTGCTGAAACATGATACTATACTATACCATTGGATGTTTATTGTTTCATTTTGTTCTAACCAGTGTTCACTCATAGTGATAGCATTTTTGTTTTGTACACTCTTTATATTTTGGTGGACTAATATAAATATTGATTTACCTATAATAATTATCCCTGGAACGTTACTTATTCTTTCAGTGTACCTGGTGCTCTCCGAATTTGTTTTGTCCGATATGGTCTGATAATAGTGTTAATAGGTTGCAGACCGTCTTTAACCCTCTCTTATCATTCACAAAAAATGTGTGTCAAGTCCATAGATGTTCGTCAGAACAAACTGGGGGAATCAAAAAGTACCAAATTCTCCTATTTTTGTTATTAATTAAGGATGAACTTCTAGAAGGATGATTTTGAAGTAAATCGGATATATTGTGATCCTTATATGATCTCTTGAGATAAGGAAGGATTGCATAAGAGAGAATTTGAATAAGAAAAAAATCTTTATGATTATCAACAACAACACCGAGTAGAAAGTTGCACTTTCTCTGAGTTAGAATTACATAAAAAGAACAAGAACAAAAAGGGGGCTTTATATTCGTAGAAGATAATCCGGTCCACACACAGAGAGATATCTATGCGTCGTATGGTCCGCCTAACAATCTTGTAAAGGTCTCGATGCCGATGCCGTACACTTCGTTGTTAAGCTCAAATTCGACCTCATCTCTTTCCTCGTCTTCGTTATCCGTCTTATTACGCCAAAAAAGAAGAAGAAAAAAAAACGGGAAACGGCGTTATATTGCTCCTGCTTTGCTGACTTTTGCGATAACACAGTCTCTTCACCCCGTCATATATACACCACCACTGTGTGCGGTAAATTAGTATCTCTCTAGCGGGAGAGAAAGTCGAGGTCCGTGTTTCAAAACATAGCAATTATATATCTATCCGGGATCTATTATTTGAAAACTACAATCCCTCCGTCAGGATTAACTTACCGAAGCTGGGATTTCCTCCTATCGCACTTACTTATATGGGCGAAAACTTTTATTTTTTTTCCTCTCTCCTTTCCTATACTTTCTATATATATCCATACATATATATATATATATATGTGTGTGTGTATGTGTAGTTACTACTTCGTTAGTTGTGTGCGGCGGTCGAAGAAGTTCGTCAAACAATCGAGTTCGGATGTGGAGACTTTCGTCTATATTTAAGTAAGAGATTAATTAGTTTCCCTTTTCTGTTCTTCCGAGTTCTGATATGTGCGAAATTGAGGATACGAAGAACCTCGAAACCAGTAACACCACCGTCTTATTTCTTATTCTATTTTAGTAGAACTGTACACCGTAGTATACAACGACAGAACTAACACAATCAATAACTCCCTAAACTTGTGTGTAACTCCCGAAGCAAGCCACTCAAACACTAATAAACCTCACCCGGTAAGCGAGACAATAATCACCAAGACAATGCCCCTTATTGTACGGGCGATAGTTTCAGTCCTTCTGGAAGTAAACTTCTAAACTCCACGTCACCCATTCTCTCTCCACCTTACCGGCCGTCTAACTATCTCATCTGATTATAGTGGACCCCCGGAAAGAGGAAACGGGACAGGAGAACAACGCACAACAGTTCACGAACTGCAGTTAACCGCGTTAATGTCGAAATGTGCTGCGGGATCAAGGAGACGGTGCGGGGTCGAATGATCGACCTGTAATTGGGAAAATAGCAGTACAAGAGATCGGGAACCAGGTTATGACCCTCGTTTCGTAAATACTTACGGTCCACTATGGCTGTTTCTATCATTATATAAATATACCCGAGGGCATTTCGCGAGACGCAGCTGACGAAGTTGCTCACGTTTATCTTACGAGAGATAGTCGTTGGGAATCCTACCGACTGCGCCACTAATTATTATTCGGATAAGATTAGAACAAACTTTATATATATATACATATATATATATATGTCTATGTATGTATGTATGGAGGAATGGAAAATTTAGAGTCGGGAACTATATAGAAGATAATTTTGCTCGGCTAGGAGCGTAATTCGGCGACCGGACACACTTACCGTCCTCAAACTATTTGGAAGTCAGATTGCTTTCTCAAGTTTTCATCTTGATGAATACGTCTCGGTTAAAATACGTACGAAGTTGTACGAAGAATTTTAATATAATAGATGGTGTCGGTTCTGCGGTAATATTGAAATCCGGAATAAAATAAGAATGTTATTTTTGTTAACAATTAATAAATTTACGATGATCTTCATAATTCATCATTTGAAGCAGTCAAATCCAAGCAGGTAACAACAACAACAACAACAATATAAAATGTCTACTCGATAGGTACTTTGCGAATCACTGTAAACACCCTGTAGATAAGTACTAAAAAAATTAATTTCGAAATGGGAAACTTAAGATTGTCTGTAATCTTTGTAAATAATTTTTTTATATCATCTATTAGTTCTTTCTTTTTCCAACTCCCACATTTGTATTGTATAATATTGTTGACGGGTTGTTGGGGTCCTTGACGAATCTCAGGACTAGTTTAGGTGCCAAGGCTTTCATCTCTTCAAGTGTTAAGATTGCCTGTCCTAGATCCTAGACACCTGTCTTTATCAACTTTGCTAATCTTTTTAAGATGGTATCTTTGAATCCTTAACTCTGACTTACTGAGATCAAGTCGTTTTTTATTGCTGTTTGGTTAAGAGTTAATAAATTTTTCGCTCGTGTCTGTTCGGGTCTTTGTCTTCCTCCAGACAAAGACCATTTCTTCTGTCTCCCATCCTTGAGCTAGCTGAGAACGCCAACGAAGGGTTCCGGTTTAATAGAATGCATGGCAGTGCCTTGTTTTGCAATTTCATCGCACCCAAAGATCTATTATACAAGGGAGCGTTTTTATATTCGCGAAATGAGCGGGTTGTAGGGGGGTGATTATGCGTATTGGGGGCGTGGCCTGTGCAGCGACTCATAATTAGGATAAATACGAAGTTTCATTGTTATTAGACAGTTAGTCTTTGAGCTATCGTCAACCAAGTAACATAATCAGGAGTGAAAAGTGAAATATGGAAAAAAAATCGAATATCGTGCCGTTATAAAGTTCCTTACCAGGCAAGGAAAATCAGTCGCGACCATAATGAATGAGATGTCATTGGTTTACGGCGACTCTTGTCCAGGAAAAACCATGGTGTACAAGTGGCATAGTTTATTTAAACAAGGAAGGGAATCCCTTGAAGACGACCCGAGGCGGGGCAGGAGCATTGAGGTGACCGCGCCAGCACTTATCCAAAAAGTTGAAAAAATTGTACTCGAAGATGCTCGACTAAAGAACAAACAACCCGCAGAAATGGTTGGACTATCCGATACAACAATTTTTAAAATCCTACACGATTATCTCGGCATGTTTAAGGTCAGCGCAAGATGGGTACCGAGAATGCTCACGCTGCCGCAAAAACAACAGCGCGTAGAGTGTTCGCGTGCATTTTTGGATCTCTGTAACGAAGACAAGGATGGTGTATTGAGTCGTTACTCGTGTTACTGGAGACGAAACTTGGGTTCATCATTATGAACCTGAGTCCAAACAAGACTCCATGCAGCGGCATAAAAAGGGCACAGCACCTCCCAAGAAATTTAAAGTGTCACAATCATCTGGGAAACTCAGACGCAACGGTATTTTGGGACTCGGAAGGAATATTGTTGATTGATTATAAAGATAAAGGTGTTTCTATAACCGGAGAAATATTACGCTTCAATATTAGAGCGACTAAAAGAAGCCATTAAAGAGAAAAGACGGGGAAAATTGACGAAAGGTGTGCTGCTTTTGCACGACAACGCGCCCGTCCACAAGAGCCGCGTTGCGTTAGCTGCCCTGCATAAGGTGGGCTTCGAAATTGTGAATCACCCACCCTACAGCCCAGACCTGGCCCCGAGTGATTATTACCTGTTTCCGAAAATGAAAAAGAGCTGCGGGATAAAAAATTTACTACCGATGATGAACTCAAGGAGGCAGTTTCGGCGTATTTTGCAGATAAAGAGAAATCATTTTGTTATGAGGGTATAAATAAATTAATTGAAAGATGTGAAAAATGTATCCGTCTGTCTTTTTTATTTCCACCCCTTATGCCCCATTCCGCGAATGTAAAAACGCTCCCTCGTATATGGCATGTATTTGTGCATGAAAAATAGTTCGATCCATTTTCGAATTTAGGTTCACCAGATCTCTACTCCTCGAGGCTCAGAAGTAACTTCCTGAATGGTCGTTCATGGTATAGTTGGACACTCATGGTGTCAGTTGTCTCGTTTAGAGTTTGCAAGCTACCACATTTACATCGCTCAATTTGTTCGAAAACTGTCAAATAATAAACACAATTGTTTCGTTACTGTTTTGGCGTAACAAAGATTTCGATGGCTTTTAGTTTTATAATTGCAACTGTCAAAGTATGAAAATAATCATTACGTTACTGTTTTAGCTAAAATATTTCTGAATTGTGTCAAATTGTAAAAGCTGCTGTTTTTTTTTGCGGCTTTAGTAAGTATCCTATACTACTTCTGGCGAAACCAGCCGACGTGGACACGCTGTATAAGCCGAGCACTATGTATAGCTTATTTGGTTCTGAAAATAGCTTATAGGAGGGGGGGGGGGGGGGCTTATACACTGGGTCCGCTGGCGACTGATGAGTCATCGCGTGACCGTACCAAAGAGTAACAAGAGAAGTGCACTTAGCTATTGCCGCCAAAACAATCTTATAACCTTGGGAAATACTACAAGTTTTGACAAGAGTTCAATGAACCCACGCTGTCAATACAATCGATTGAAGACACGAATTTATCAAAGTTTTATGCGGTTTTTTGGTTTATTTAGCTGTGTGAGATTTGGAGATTGGAGTACGTTTAAAATTATCGTTTTGGTTACATTTTTTCTAAGTTGGTAGTTTTTAAAGTTAATTTTAAAGTTTTAATTGCATTCAATTCTAATATTTCCAAACTTTCTCGGTTTAGTGACTTTGCAAATTGCGTGTTCGCTAAACTAAGTCATTTTCATT
The DNA here is from genome assembly GCA_023690525.1 of Holotrichia oblita. Classification (NCBI taxonomy): domain Eukaryota; kingdom Metazoa; phylum Arthropoda; class Insecta; order Coleoptera; family Scarabaeidae; genus Holotrichia; species Holotrichia oblita. The sequence goes on from CM043017.1 coordinate 907,798, forward strand.
AATAAATACTAGCCAGTCAAAATTTGGTGTTCAACTTTCGGTGTTCCCAATTAGATCGCTCTATCGAGGCCATAAGAATTATTTTACGTCTTCATTCATAATAGCTCTAGTGCACCCTCTTTGTAACTCTACTCTTTGACCGTACATTGTGCCCAGCTTATACAGCGTGTCCACGACGAGTGGTTGAGTTCGTACCTCTACAGTATACCTACTGGCTTTGACGGATGTAATAGTCTAAACATTTTTCAGGAAAGCCAAGATCACTTCCTTTAAAGTCTCGAATCAGTGTTTACCAAGTCTATGATCAAATTAAATAACTAATAAAAAAAAAGACAAATTATGTGAGGCGTACTTAAACGAGAATGACAAATTTAAAGCTAAACTGTCAACGCTTCGGTGTTTGCACAAGACACGTTATCAGAATACTAGAAGCGAGTCATCCATTAGGCATAGACCCTTCTTTTTATCAATGTTTCAGAATAACAATGGAAGGGAATTGGAAATTTTCAATTAATAAAAGTAAATAAAACGTTTGTGAATGTCAGCAGCTGCCACTCCCTTTTAATAATGCAGAAGGTCGAACTAGGACGTAGTACATACAAGATATAAACGCGTACATACATTGTACATATACATTCGAAGAGAAAGAATGCCTGTCGTGTCTATTTGGTTACATGCGTCCGAATAAAGTGTTACAATTATGGGAAGCTGCATATGACAATGGCATCACCTCTCTCTCCATCCTCCCTAAGCGAGAAAGAGGTCCGGGCGGATCCCGAAGAGATTTTAATATTTAGATTGGTTACACCTTTTATGTGTTATATACAGTGAGTGAGCCGAAGCAGCCAGTGCCCATCAAAGAAATAATTTAGCTTACGGAGCAGCTCCGGCGACCCTTGTTTGTTTTTTACACTTGTCCCTTTTTCATCGGTAGAAGATTAATAGAGTGTTATATGTATAACGTCTAAATTAAAATCCTGTCTTCTCCCTTCCCTCGATCCTCATCGATCGCTCAATATAAGGTTGTTTGTTTTTAAGTTAGCACAACGCGATTTTAGAAAAGAGAGAATCGTTCTATAGAATTAACGGTTTTATTGTTAGATGTGTATGTATATGTTACATAACATATAGTTTTACAACTTGTCGTGATATCGTGCGGTGAATGGAGTGAAACATTTTCGTCGGATTCAACGAGCGGTGGACGGAGTGTAACTGGAGAGGATCGGTAGCGAAATATCGGAGGGACGGGCGCATAAGGTATAATTTCCTAAAGACATAAAGAGAATACGCTGATGTCCGGCTTTTGTCGGACCCGTTGGGGCGGCTCCCACGGGAACCTTAAAGAAATTGCCGATGTATGAGTTCCGATTTGTTACATCGTGAATACTCCTATCAAGCAGATAGTCATAGAGATTTTATTCCGGGAATCATCCGTGTGGTAGTACTACTATACTATATACATATATATGTACTATCCGGATTTTCATCGCGTTTGTTCTTTTGATTTTCTGTCGCTTTGGTTTATTAGACAATCACACTTTCATCGTGTGATTGGCAGATTTACTAATTTTGTTAAAATTCAAGTGTTCAGAAAAACAGGGAGAGAAGAAGAAATTAAAAGTACATACGTGCAGTCGAAAAGGTCTAACTATAGTTACTCAAAATGTAACATGAAAACAGAAATGTGTGAGTTATGAATGGATAGCTCAAAGCGAGAATTGGAACCAGGACACATAAAATAGCTGCAACAGAACAAGTTAGCATGGGCGACAGTGTTTGGCAGAGCTATGGTCGTTGGCATGGTGTAAAAAATATTAAGTTTTAACAGTTTTGTGATTAGTTTATGCCTTTGGTATGTTTTGATTTCTTGTTTGAAATATCAGTCATCCATTATTCCTTATCATTGTAAATTTATTGCTTTTTGATAACAACGTTATTTTTAGCTTATCGAAATTTATTGAACAGAGAGAAATCAAATAGCTGCTGCAGTTGACGCGATGAAAAATGGAATGTCGAAACTAAAAACGTCAAAATTTAAAAAACCTGTGTTTGGTCCTTCCACTTACCTACCTCTCAAAACAAGAAGTAGAACAGTTCTAGTAGAGTAATGAACTTATTACATATTTGGCAGTTGACTTTTATTAAATAGGTAACTATATTTTTCAGATGGATTATCAAGTTTCAAAAGAGAAGATTTCCACGACGAATTAATGATCTTCTCGAAAGTGTTTAACATTTTATTACCAAGACAAAGAGAAATACACCTTTCTGTGATAATTTACCTGGTAAAGGGTGGTAAAGTATTAATCAAACGACACCCTCTCTTAAGAACTAGTTTACGACAATTGAAAATGAGTTAGACAATGATGGTTTAAAGCATATCTTGAAGGATGGAGATAGGGTCGTCAATGAAGCTGAAACTGACTTTCTTTTGTGTCCTGAAAAGTTATAGCATGCAGAGGATCTGTTAATGTTTATGAAGTGGATCAAGGACCAACCAAATCTTCCATTACAGTCATGTTCACACTTGGAGCCAACGGAAGCAACACGCCATCGATGATAGAATCTGTTGCTATTTCTGATCCTAAATGGAGAATTGGATATTCGGATAACGGCTGGATGAAGTCGCCTTTGTTTTACGAGTATATCGGAAAATGTATTTAATCCTTATCTAGAGGAAGATAACATCAAAGAAACCAGTAAAATAGACGAAATATTAAACTAGTACCGTTTGTAATAACTTCTGAAAAATGGAAAAAGATCAAAGAGAAGAAAGCAGAGGAGAAAAAAACTGAAGGACCCAAACCCAAGCTTACAGAAAAAGAAAGTGTATCTAAAAGTGAAAATCATAAACAAAACCTTTTACATATTGAAGGAAAGAAAGGCTTAAACGAAAATAAAAAAAAAACGACTCCAAAAATAAATGTATTGCACAATAGAAAAATAATACCCTTACAAGTCACAAAAGAAAATATAACAGATACAAAAATTACTAGTTTGAAGGATGCTTCACATATGGACGAATGTTCTGAAAATAAAAATAAAGAAAATTTTCACAACAGATATACATAAGTATGTAAGGTAGGCTTCTCAAAATATGGAATATGCCGAAGAGAAAAATAAGATTGAAAGTAAGGAATATACTGACGAGAAAAAAATAGTGAGCCATCAGATGAAACGCCATTATCCGAAAAGCAGTTGTCGGATCATGGAACAAAAAAGAAAGAAAAACGTGTAACAATAACTAGTGCTCCCAAAATAAATACTTAAACTTAAATATAAACTCTTGCATTATTTATCATTTATGTGTTAACCGGTATAAAATTTAAATTATCCATCTAGTAAGGAAACATAAATAGAAAAAGTAAAAGACGTACCTATAATCACCAAAGTCAACAGAATAGACGTAGAACTCGAGAAGCTAGACAAAAGAATATAAAAAAAATTGTATGAATATGGAATTAGCATTTAGAGCTCCACCACCTTTGGAAACAAGTAGTTCAGTACAGTGGCTAAAATGGAAACAAAAATTCGACATATTTCTGACAGCATCAGGAAAAAACACAGCTATAGAAGATGTAAAAGTTGCCATATTTTTAAATGCAATAGGCGATAATGGTCTATACAATACTTTGTCAGACACTGAGAAACGAAAGCATTTGATAACCATTATTTACCAAAGAAAAATATTACGATGGAGACTTTTAAGTTTAACAATCTCACCCAAGTAAGTGAACAAGGTATAGATATTTTTTTAACAGAATTAAAAACACAAACAGCATTATTAAATCAGGAAAATCATATAAAGACCGTATGATAGGAGATTAATTTTAGGAATATCTGACAAAGTAATTCAACAAAGATTGCTAAGAGAAACAAACATGGCTATTAATAAAATTATTGAGTACTGCAAATCGATAGTTGCAAATGTTCTAACTGTATGACACAATTTCAATTTCTTGATACAGACACTTTTTCTAAGCAGTTTGTGTGTAGTAAATGTTTGATACTTTTATAAAAATTTGTGTGTCATAATACATATTTTTTGTTTTACAATAAATAATTTTCTAAAACCTACCTATTTATCTACTTGATATATATAGTTTTTCATTTTTACCTGTTTTTTTTTGCTTCAAATACACAATTACTATACATATAAAATGCCAAACCCTGTCACCAATCTGCCAACCATTATAATTTTTGGCATATACCTCTATTTCTGTTTAATTCGCATATAAAACATTTAAATACTACATTTTGCATTAGTAACTGTCGAGCACATAATCCCAGCTATCTCTTTCTTTGGCCTGTTTGATGTAAATTGACAGATAACGAAATTATGAGTTCCGAACGAACTCTAATAGAACAAAGGTACCAACCACTGTCACCTTTACCATTATATAAAATATTATTTATTAACACTTTATTATTAATTTGGTTAGTCTGTACATTATTTATTCTTCATATTATCACTACAATAACATTTCCTATACCAAATCCTAGTTAATAAAGCTATAGAGTGGTGACGATGTCGCATGTTGTTAGGGAATAGTTTGAAGCCTTATTTTTTGAAAAAAATGCAGAATTGACAAATTAAAAGATTACTAAGTGAAGATCAATAATTATGGGTTTCGAACTTTTCGGTCTCGTCAGCGCTCCCCCAAACACAAGACCTAACTTCATCGCAGTTTTTTTTTCCCACTACACTTGGGATAGTTTCATGCAAGACAGTTAGATTTATTACAAGTTCGTTTTATTACAACATACTCGATGATACATACTATTACACTATCGCTATTTCGCACTTAGTAACATCTACGTTCTTTGGAACATTACCTTTGGGTGCGTAGCATTTAGCGTCGCGTTCAACGCAAGCATCGGGAGCCATATACAGCTCACCGCTGGGATATTGGAGGCAGCTCTTTCTAAGTTTGTCCTCCGTAACGGAGCATTTCTTAGTTCCGCAATGTTTACCGGCAGTCGGATCGCCGATAATAAAATCAAGTATTTTAATGTGATTTGCGGTAACGACTGAAACTAAATTATGAAAAAATTAGACAAAATTATAAGCGCGTATTACTTTCCCCGATATATATTTATTATAAATTACTTACTGAAAACGAGAAACACAAATGTTTTAATATTCATGTTTGGATTGTATCAACCTTTTACGTCAAGTTCTCATAAGCGTAAACGGAAGAAAACAATAGCCAATCTCTGCCAATTATATTACTTCGTATTGTTTAGTTTGAGTGTACGTTATAGTTTTGTTTTTACGGTTAATAAAAAAATAATTTTCTCTTTTCTTATAATCTAAGCGCAATCTTTTCTTCGGACAATTTCTTCGTGATTATTTCCGGTTATTGTATCTCATATTACACCAACAATACATCATTATTAATTATGTTTATATCACAATCTAAATTTGTAAGATATTTTTATTCGTTCTGTCAAAAATAACAATAAACATCGGTATCACCACACACCACAACTTTGATTAATTATTCGGGACACGTGTTTCGAAAACGCATGGGTTTTCATACCATTCGGTATTGGGTTGATGAATGTCGTTGAAATCACTCTGTTAAAAATATCTTCTTTATTCAGCTTCATTATTTTCATCTTCTTGTTCCTAGATTAGAGAGAACGTAAAGAATTTTTAGTCTACGAATGAAACAGCTCCTGAATGGAGCTTCAGATGGTGATGTCAAAATGTTGTTTTTGTACCCTTGATAGCATACTAATAAGCAGTTTGCTGGGCTAATTTAATTGTGAGCGTTAGCAAGTACATGTCTTCCCATCGACCGCGTTAGACTAGTTGTCCAATTGAGTTCAATCAAGAGTTAACCGATTTAGTTTCTTCTAAGATTTGAATGAAACTTGGAGTTATTAGGTAAAGAAGGAAAGTGGATTTGCTATAAGCGTTTTACTATAGAACAGCGATACACATATCACACATTATTTAAGCGCAAGGCAGGACGCCCGACCATCCACGGCATCCAGTTCAAACCTCTCCTCTTCTCGCACTCCTCGAGATCTACCGGCATCGGGATATCATCCGCCGGTGCCATGCATTTCGTGGCGCGTTCATCGCAACTATCGGAGGCCAGATAGAAGCCGTCGCCGCTGGGATATCTAAGGCAGATCTCGTACGTATCATCTATAATATCGCAGTCGCCGATACAATTTTGACCGGCCGAAGGGAAGCCGATAATCGGACTCCGAAGTAGTTTGTTCTCAATTGCGGTTGGAGCTGAAACTAGATCGTTAACAGGTTAAACAGGAGAAAATTGCAAAATCTATCGAAAGAACGCTTCGGTTCATCTCCCATCGATGTGTCGACTGTGGGGTGCCTCGCGGATCTATCCTGAGACCGACGTTCTTATTGGTGAAATCAGTGAAATTCAATCGAGTCTAAAACCAACTTTTAACAGAAGATCTCAAACATTTCGGAATCTGCCGTTTATCATGTCTGGAAACGCTTTCAAGAGACGAGACTTTACGAGAGAAGAGCTGGACAAGGCGGAAGTGGAACTCCTGGACAATATCGCTGTTTAGGGCCATATTTATAGTTCGTGCTTAAGGTTGAGAACACGTAAATATCATTACAAATGTGTCAAAACCGCGTCCTCAAGCGTCGGCACAACCTCAAGTACGAACTATAAATATGATTCTTAGTCAATAACCTTCGAGCTTGCTCACAAGGTTGAAGTATGCGGCGAAACCATTAGAAGAAACAAACAAGTGAGATTAAGCAACTTCGCCAATGGAGATCTGCCCTCTTCAAGGATGAGTCCAGATTTCGCCTCTGAGTCGATGCGATGGATGAGGTCGTGTATATGGAGAACGGTACAGGAAACAGATCGTTTTGGAGATGACTCGGTCATATGTTGGAGTGAAGTAATTATAGACGGGCGTATTGATTTGTGACGGTCCCTGAGCGTTTAAACACAATTCTCGAGGATCAAGTATGGATTCCAATTTCGTTCTTATGCAGGAGAATACTCGTCTTCATACTGCCAACGTTACTACTGAATTTTTGCAGGAGAACGACAAGATCTCATATCAAATTGGTTACTTGTTATGAACTTTTAAATTTTTTCACTGTCTCTGATTGTAGAAGCTTTCCCCATGAAGGAGAGGAAAATGCTTCCCCTTTATATCGAGGATCTAGAATAAGAACTATACAATAGATCCAATTTATTTTGTTATAGTGTTTCAGTATTTTATCTCTCGCAGCTTGAATGCAGTAAATTATTTGCTCATCGGTAGCGTCTAGTTCATGAGCCCATATTTCTAGTTTGTCTAAAAGTAAGTTGATTCCAATTACGACCAATGGGAGTGTGCAATATTTTCCCCTTCGAGTATTGAAGAAAGTGTTTTGAAGCTTCTCAGATACTGACAAAATTTACTGATCAGAACCCATTCTTTATCTGATATCTTACAACTATTTAGCATCATTAGCATTATTTAGTATCTCAAGAAATTTCAAGATCTTGTTTCTTGATTTTTTCTCAAGACAAGACAACAAAAATTGTTATCAAGACAAGAATTCTTGTCTTGTCGACCCCTAATTACAAACACAAAATATCGAGCAGAAAAATATAAACTGACAGGATGACACGACTACTAAATTACTTGACAACAAATTCAAAGTCGTTATGGGTAAAGGTCCAACTAGAAGATAGTTTTGATAAAATTGGAAACAAACGGGTCGATGGCCGCAGTGGTTAGGCGGCTGACTATCGTTGTGGGAGGACGATAGGTGCCGGGGTTCAATTCTCTGGAGGGACGGTGACATTTTTTCAGAGAGTTTAATCACGGATCGACTTGCCATTCGCTGTTGGGAGCAAAGTGATTAACAGCGCGTCATCATAAAAGGCGATATGGTGCTGTCACAAAGCCTTTGAACACAACTTACACACACAAACAACACCGCGAGAGTTGCAGTGATAGCTAGACAAGCGATACAGCTTACGGAGTCACTGCAACTAAGCACCCACCACACATTAAAAAAAATATATAGAACCAGCACGCTTCAATCTTTGTTGCTTGCAAACGATATATATATATTAAATAAAAATACTACTTACTGAAAATCAAAAGAACACATATTTTTGTAGTCATGTTTGGATCGTGGCTCTAAAACATCAATTGATTAGATTGACATAAATATACAGTCTCAGAAAACAATAGATAATTTCTGCCAATTATTTTTCTCGGTTTAATTGGTTCTATAGTGTATACAATTTTTTTTATTATCGTTTTTTTTTATTAAAAAGAAATAATAAGAAGTTAATCGCTCGTTATCTAGAGGCGAATAAATAACACGAACTTTATCGAAGAAACTAACGCAACTTTCTCACAGAAATAACAGTACCGACACGCAGCGTATAATACAAATCATGTTAGAGCTGTGTATTGTATCTGTGCTAGTCCGGGAGTTGGTATTTGTTTAGAGGCATAACCTTTTCGTACGTACTCCACGAAAACACTTCATCATCGATTAATTTATTCGAACAGCGTCGTATCGAGTTTAAATAAGCGCATTATGAAGCGTTCCAATTCAACAAACGTAAATGGCCTTGGGTACTTTCAATAACCTCAACGAAGACTAACGAAGAAACTAAACTGACTCAAGTCGTCGTCGTCGTATTCACGTTGTATGTATGTATGTATCTTTGTATACAGATACACAATCCGCACACGGAATTGCGTGAGAGTTCGTTTTAGTGTATTAGGAGGCGAGTGCGTGTGTATTTTCGCTCGTCTCGATATTATTCGGCTCACATAATGTGTCGTAAAAGGACAGAGGAACGGTACTCTCCGTTTCTGGCAATTCGATTATGTCGCCTCCTTTAAATTAGGTTTCCAATCAATTTCCACCGAATCTAATTAAAAATAGAATAATAATTAGGAAATATACGAAATAGTCGCGAACTGAACGGAATAGAAGGAGATCACCTCATCAGATTCTTCTGATTTATCGCCAAATCCCCGGGCAAACCGTAAAGCGAAAGCACAAGTAATATAAGGGTTGGTGCAAGAACCAGAACCGTCGGACGAAGATTTTATTGTCGTGTATAGTAACTCTATGAAAATATTTTAGAATCCCTAATATTTAGAGATGCCTTGCTCTCGCGCACACATTACATCCTTTTTTTTAGAGACTAGGTCAATCACGTCGGAAAATCCCTATTAATTTTCCTAATGGAAAAAAAATCCTCTCGCCGATATAATTTAATTGTGACTGATCGATAGTTCCCCGGATTAATTTAGTTCGATATTTCGTCTTTATGTTTTTATTAAAATGTTTCTTCTTTAACGCGGACGTTAAATAAAATGATGATGATTAAAAAAAACGTTAAATTTTACGCGCGAAGGTACGTCAGTTCTCTTATTCCGAACGTGCGTTTGTGTTTGACATCATTCCTTAAATACATGACACAATAATTAAACACGGAGTACGAAGAAAACTATACCAACCCCTTCCAACCCCTTAGAGGTTAAATTAAAAAAAAAAACATCGAAACACGCGTTTCATTAATTGAATCGGTCAGTTCAGAAACAGCACATGTCACACTTTCGGCCAATTTGAGATTATGCTGAAATATCACTCTTAAAAGGTATATACAGGGTGACATAGAAAAAACTACAATGCATAGCAACATGTGATCGAAGACCAAGAAATAACAAAAAAGTTCCTATACGCGTTTTTATTTTATTCTTGCTTTTTACTTCTATCTAAGCAATAAAAAATATTTTTTCATGAAACAAAACAATTTGGTAAATGTGAAAGCAATATTAACTTAGTTTATTGAAACTTGGTGCTTTCGTGGAATACAGGGACATGATCATGTGCTACGGCGAAGCTCGTTCAAATGCTGCCGAAGCTCAACGGATTTATCGAGAGAGATACCTATTAAGGAAAGTTCCTAATGTTAGGACATTTATTGATGTACATAGGCGTTTGAGAGAAGATGGTTGCTTTAAAAAATCAAAATATGATTCTGATGGGGTTAAGAGAACTCGTCATACTGTTGCAAATGAAGAAGCTATTTTGCAAATAGTAGAAGGCAATCCTAGAATAAGCACTAGAAGAATAAGTGCAGCTGTAGCGAATGTCAATCGTGAATCTGTTAGGAAAGTCCTCAAAGAACAACTTCTTCGTCCATTTCATCCTACCGCCTTTACAATTTTATGAGTGGTTGCAAAATAAAGGGTACAACTTTGTGCCATTAATTGTGTTTACCGATGAGGCAGGTTTCAATCGCGATGGCATTTTGAATATTCACAATATACATTATTGGAGTGATGAAAACCCTCATCAGAACGTAATACGCAATCACCAGAAGTGATCCAAAAAGAAAACGACCACGCAATTTTAACACTCCCAAACCAAAAAAGTATTCCTTCAAAAATTGCAATATCCTTCAAGTTTTGCAGGAAAAGTAAACCTCTAGACTAAGGCTATCAAAACTTCTAGCTGTTGAAAAAGCGCCAGCTGATAAAAAAAAGATAAAAATATATCTGGAAATGTAGTTGACGAAATAAAAAATCACATTAAAAGTTTTCTTACAAAGTTATCTACTGTAGCAAAGAAAAACATTATCTCGATGAAAGGTTAAATGTGAAAATTATGCATGACCTTTTTCTTGCAAAATATCCTCATTTGAAAGTAAAATCTAAATTTTAATTCAAAAATTTTTCAAGAAAGATTTTCGCTAAGCTTCGACCCCCTCAAGTTGACACATGTTGCACTTGTGAAGAATTAAATCTGAAAATTAAAGAGTCCGCCATTGAATCAAGTGGCAAAACGAGCAGCAGAAGCAGAATTAATCCACAAAAGCGCATAGCCAAAAATTTTTATATCAAATTACAATTTGTTACCAAAAGGTGTGAAAAAGACCATAGCATAGCTGCGTTGACATTTGATTACAAGCAAAGCTTGCCTGTCCATGAAACCTTTCACCTGACTCAGCCCACTGTGAATGTATTCGGAATTAATAATTTGATACGTACAAATCACGAAGGTATTGCAAGGAAAGGTCCAAATGAAGTAACATCTTTTTTAATGGACTTTATTAATAGCGAAATTCCTCAGAATGTTAGACATCTGCACTTATTTTCTGACAGCTGCCTCGGTCAGAATCGAAATCATCATCATGATCAGCTTCTGCACGGCCCTTGTGCAAATAGGACGCTTCGAAACCATTAACCAATATTTTTCATTGAGAGGTCATTTCTGTTTACCAAATGATGGAATGTTCCTACCAATACAATACACCGAGATGATAGTTAATTCGACCAGAAAATCAAAATTTTCAGTTAAGATGGTAATGACATTACTGACTTCAAGTCGTGATGGCCACAACAAATTGCCTATCTGTCGAATCTGCAAGCAGAGGCGTTCCTCGAGAGTAAGAGCAACTCTCAGATCTCAACTTGTACACAATTTTATTTACTCCTCTTTGGAGCCCGGCGTTGTCAAAGCTATGGAGTTGTTGGAGATGGACTGATGTTCCATAGGTTTAGACTTGCTACTAACAACAGTGTTTCATTACCCTTAACAGCAAGAAAATTAGCATATCAACAATGAAAGGTCTCTATATAATCTAAGAAAATAGGCAATATAAAAATTTGAACAATGGAATACGTTCCGGAGAAATATCTAACTTTTGATGAAGAACTATTGATTTGGCCAGCTGCTAATGAAGAGTACGAAGATTAACATTTGTTATAATGAGAATAGTTTTGTAATAAAATATCGAACCGTCATTAAATATTTGCAAATTAAAGAGTTGGACGCTGTATACGAGAGATCTGCACCATCATTTACCACGATGAAATTTTAGGCAGTAGAATTTAAACGTGGTGCTACAAGCTTGCGAGAGACGATGAGTGTTCCAGGAATAGCATAGATTATGAATATGTCGAAAAAACGTGTTTAGGTGCCGATTAATTACTGTAGATGAAATATGGATAGATCTGAAAGAAAAATACCTGTACCAGACTGTACCTGTAACTGCAATACAATAGTCCATTCATGAGCAGAGATTGTATATATGTATACAGGATCCGAAGAGATAATTTAGAATCGGATTTCATTTAAACTCTATACAGTCTAATTAAAATCAAACCTAAACATTAATGTTTTATAAATATGCGAAAGAAATAATGATCCGATACACAAACATATACTCCTTTCTCTCTTTTTGTTAAAGTGAAGCAATCCGCCCCCGTTCAATCTTCTGCGCCGCATTATACCCGAAGAGATCTAACGCTTACCGATGGGGATAATGGACCGAAAAGTGTTTCGGAAACCGCGCCGAAAAGAGATCATATCTCGGTCTAAGTTTACAAACAAGCTCCGGATTATAAAAAAAAAATAATTTCATTGTTGACGTGTAGGGTATTTTGTCGGATGGGCACCGTCGACACCTTTGAAGTGGTCCCCTGTTTACTTTTACCAGGAGCCCGGGTCGTATTAGCTCCTTCCATCATAATAGAGAGTATATTTTGCGGTAGGATGATTTCCAAAAACGCCTCCGACGATTATTACACGCCGAAAGTGAACAAAAAGTGGATGATTCTCCGGTAGATAAGCTGAAGGGATGTATTAAAATAACTATAGGTTAAATAAGGTGTTGCTATTTCCCGAAATTTAGTTCTAACAAATCGAAGTGATACTTCCGCGCTCTATACATACGTACTAGCGTGCCTGTAACAGTTAGAAACATAACGTATTAGAGATATCTCTCTCCGTTAGTCGTAGATATCTTCAGCTACCGACAGGCCCGTAATCATTGATAACGGACTGCAATAGTCGAGCATAAAATCGACTCCGCCAGACATCTGCACCGATGCGAATATTACTCGGGAGATTTCACCGAACGGAAAATATGAGTACGCCAGTCAAATATATCCGGAACGGAATTATCTCATCCGACGTGTTAGTCTCGTAGCACGTGAACCCGTATCTTCGAATTAAAACGTCACTTTCGGGGATAGATATAACGTCTATAGGTTGAACGATATCCGAACGTGTCAGATTTACGATCCGTTCTCGTCGGATCTAATCGAATCGCGTTCGAAATTGCACAAAAATAACCATCGATAAACAGTATGTAAAGACTACTGTCAGCAAGACAATTTGCAATGCAACTCTATGCTCTATTCCTTTTTTTTCTTTTTTTCAGAAAGTTCTGCCATAATAAAACAAACTAACAGCACTACATATTTATCATCATCTGTATCCGACATCTTTGCCATGGATCATCAAGAATGCGAAAAATGCAGAAAAGCACAACAAATAATCACATCAACAATAGGCAGGAAGATTTTGTTGCATATAGTAAAATGTACGTCAGCTAAGGAAATGTATGAAAAGTTGAGTAAAGCATTTAGAAAGGACACGGAAGAACAAAAATGCTCTATTAGCAAAATAGAGAATTTAGTTTATCAACTGAAGAGTTTGAAAACAACGATCGAAGAAGACATGGTAATTTCAAAAATATTATCTACGCTGCCTGAGAAATACAATTTTTGTACAACAGCATGGGATTCGGCTCCTACCGAGGACAAAACTTTAACGAAATGAATATCAAGATTATTAAATGAGGAATTAAAAAACAAAGATCAAGAAAAAGAAAATACAGTAATATCGATGAAAAAACAAAGGTCATATAGGTATCAAAATTGTCCTAACAAGGATAATAAAACTGAAGCAAAGTGTTTTAAATGTAGAAATAAAGGACATTACGCAAGAGCATGTAGAAAAGGAAGTGAACCGAATGTTTTTCAATGTAGCATATGCAAGAAAAATAATCATGCTGAAGAAAACTGCTTTTTTAGGAGAACAAAACGAGAAGGAGAAAGTAGTAAGAATAGAATTCCATTTTTTTACCGAAAAGGAGGAAACTAGTTTAAGAGAAATGGAAAGTTTTGTAGTTGGCTCTGGGGCATCGTCACATATGTCAAATTCAATAGAAACATTCCTGTCATAAAAACAAATCGAAACAAACATATCTGTTGGGAAAAAGGATGAAGATCTGAAAGGACTGGGTATTGGAACAATTGAGTATGTACCGGAACTTACTTAGTAAAAACCTAATATCTGTGCATGCAATAACTGAAAATGAAGGAGACGTAATTTTTACAAAAGACAGGGTGAAAATACTGAAAGAACATAAGAAAGTACTGGAAGGAAGAAAACAAGAAAACGGACTTTATATCGTACAAATTAACAAGCAAGCAGAATCGATGTTAGCAGAAAATAAATTTCTGATCTGATGTGAAACCAGAATCAACTGTTCCGGAAGAAGAAAAGGTGAAATTGGTAGTCGAAACAAGCTGAAGACAAAGACATGGATAGGGAAGACGATGACGATGAATAAAAAAAAGAAGGCAAAAAAGAAAGGAAAAGCTGAAGAAAAGGATGCAACAGATGTCAAGATAGGTCCCAATAAGAAAACTATTACTGTTATGCCAGAAGCATTGACAAAATTAAAGGAGGAGGAGCAACGTTTGAAAATGGAAGAGGAATGAAGAATATTCCGAAAAGAAGAAATGGAGAAGTGGTGAAGATTAGAACAAGAGAGAAAGAAAAAGAAGAGGAAGAAGGAAAAAGAAAGGAAAGAACGGTTAAAAGCTGAAGGAAAGCTGCTTACATCGAAACAGAAAGCAGATCGTGCTAGGGCTGAGGCTATGATTGATAATTTATTAGCACTAACGACAAAATACGATTTCGAAATAGAATAGATGGATGGAGTAGATTATGAAACCGAAAATACAGTTTGCAGATTAAAAAAGGCAATCTACGGTTTAAAGCAAACTACTAGGGGTTGGAACCAGGAACGGATCTTAAATGCAACAAAGCAGATCCTTGTGTTTACTACAACGTCAATGAATTAAAGACGATGATTGTAGTACTTTATGTTGACGATTTATTGTTATTCACTAACGATGATTATATGAAACAGAAAGTAAAAGAACAGTTAAACAACACATTCAAGATGAAGGATCTAGGAGAAGCAAAACATATTTTTGATATTCGCATAACAAGAGAGAAGGGAAATTATGGATATACCCAGAAATCATATATCAATCTGCAGTAGGTAGTCTTTTGTATGATACTCAAAGTATAAGGCCTGATATAACTTTTGCAGTTAGTTTTCTGCGTCGATTTAATAATAATCCTGGAGGTTCATTTAAAAGCGACAAAGGCCATGAAAATAGAATATTTCAACGAAGATGAACGTGATTTACATGGATATTGTGATGCCGATTGGGGAAATGACCAGGAGAGTAGAAGATCAATGACTGGATTTGTATTTATATCTCAAGGAGAACCAGTTGCTTGGTGCTGCAAACGTCAACCCACAGTAGCATTATCAACTGTTGAGGGAGAATATGTGTCTATATCTGCAGCAGCACAACAAACAGCTCTGGTTGTGGCTACTGGTTCATCAAACAATTCTACCAGTTGTTTAGTTGGGTTTCAGAAAACACTTTAGCTGTAATGCTGCGCTACAAAACTACTATGTTTTGATGATGATATCATCCAGAGCTCTGATGTGGGTAAATTTATTGTAATTTGGATCCAGGATCCTTTATCATATTGGCTATTCTACTCCTACCTGAGCGGCAGAAGTAGATGTGTTGTTCTAAACTGCTAACTGTCTATCTTTTTGGAATGCTGTGATTGTCATTTTTACTGCGATGAGATTCAACTATATTACTCTCTCCAGCTGGATCAATTAGAATCAATTTAGAACTGAATTTACAGAATCCAAAACATTCAAAACTCATGCAAAACTCTCACATGTTACATAACATTAATTGAGAATATTGCTGCACGCTGCTTTAAAGATGTTATCAAATCAGTTCTAATACATATATAATAAAAATCAATTTATTCTAGAACATAAATTATTATGTTATATATATGTAGATATATTGTTGGGTAAGGATTAATTAACGTTTCAGATCTTTTAATTCAGTCGGAGAGACATTTTCCGGAAACGATTGTAGAGAAACGATCACGACCAGTTACATCGTTACGGCAGCTTTTTCTTTCCCGTTTTCTTTTTTTATTCCTGTTTTTTTTGTTTTCGTCCAATCGGACTGTCTGATTCTCTGTTCCGCTGCTATTTACCTTCCCCCCATAAACTAAAACGCACAACATTCATTTTCCTATTCACTGGTTCTAATTAATTAAGTTTCCATCAGGTAACTACGAGAGAGAGATCGTTCTACCTCCGAAGATATGCATGCATGTACGTATATATAACGAACGTTCATGAATACGACTACTACAATAACACAATCTAAATGGAAATGCACATAAACATACATACATACACTTTAGATAGATAAGAAGAGGAAAAAAAATAGACTTACATAACCTCAACTCACGTTTATATGTAGCCACGTTTAAAACTGATTTACAAACGGAGTGAAACGAAACAAAAAAAGAACTCCAACAAGATAATATGTATAGCTATATACATACAACATGCAAATAGTAAAGAGAGTAATATAGCTGGAATAAAAAAATACTCCCTCGCAACAGCGCTACATAGAGAAGAAGACGAAGACGGAGAAGGAGAAGAATCTCATTCCACTTCTGTATATACGCATATAATACAGAAGTTAATTACTTAATTAGTTCCGACTCAAAGATGATCAACGGACCTGTAATGAAATGACGTGCGGAGCTACTTTTGAGTCCATTAAGCTTTGTTAATTAGAAATCAACACCGGGCGGAGAGGAGTTCGTTGCCGGAGGCTGCCGGAGCATCTCTTTCTCCTCGAGTTGCTTTTAAAATATTACGTGTATATCTATCTATGTATATTTATATTAGTGTATGAAATTCAAGCCGTTTAATAATCACATGTCATATTCTCTTATATTTATTAAACATAAAAATCATATTCAAAGCACACTTCGCTAAGTAAATAATATACAAATATCTAGTATAGTAGTGTATGTATGCAGTTAAATGCGTGTGTACCCCGGAATGTAATCGCCGGGTCGGAGAGATACAATCACGTAATAATATCATTTATTATTCCCATCGACATGAGTGAGTGCAGTTATTCGCGAATGAAATTGGAATTCCCGGTGGGAATATAACGACTAAACGGACATACCTATATGTATTACGCACATACCGATATTCAAATTGTTTCGAAAATTATTATACCGGATTATACATTTAAATATGTAGGTAGACTCTTCTATTAAATTATTACAATTAATTTTAAATAACAGTTATTTTTATACAAATAAAAGGTGTTCCTATGGGACTTGATGACGATGATTTGTACAGAAAACCTATACATTCAGGTAGATTTATTAATTTTAATTCTAATCACCTCATCAAACAAAAGACAAAAGAAGAAACAGAGTTATTACAATATGTCATCCTTTCGGAATAAGAACCTGGTCACTCTTTCTAGGATGTTCACAAATAATAGGTATCCCAAGTCCTTGGTTAAAAAACTCCTGTTTAGCATTTTATCCCCTAACAACCCTCTCCCCCCGAACTCCCCACACCTACAATTTATTGTAAGATTCCGTCCATTCCAGAAATAACCTCTAAACTCACTAAAGTGTTACAACATGACAATATTAGATTTAGTTACTACAATTTCATTTGCCCTTAACACCTTCTTCTCTAATATGAAGGATGCAGTTCCCAATATGTTCAGATGTTCTAATGTAGTTTACTCAATACCCTGTAACAATAGCAATCAGGTATATACCGGGTGTTCAAATTGAAGTCGGCACTATTGCTAACTTCGTTATTATTGATGCTACGATGTCAGTTAAATTAGCAAAGTAGTAGGGTTTTTCTTTCCGAATACGATGATAAAATTTAAAAAACAATTGAATTTCGCGTTTTCGAGATATTGATTACCATCAAAGCACCAACGATTTTTTGTTCACCTTAGATGATAGATGATAAAATGTTTCTTTTACTTGCCAATAATCGGACATTCATTGTGCTTGTAGTTCATTTATTTGTTAATTTTTGGGTTTTTATGTATTAATAGATTTTGTTTGAAATTAAATTCTCATTCAAAATGTGCAAAAATATACAGGGTATTCCATTTAAAAAAATGTTATTTTTTTTAATATCTCGAAAACCCGAAGTTCAATTGTTTTTAAAATTTTGCCATCGTAAGCGGAAGAAAATCCGCTACTACTTTGGTCAGTTAACCAACATCGTATCTTTAGTAGTAACAAAGTTAGCAATAGTGCCGACTTCAATTTGAACACGCTGTATAGGTAATAGTTCCACTTGGTTAAAGACTCGACTAACTAATTATAAAAGTGATATTAAAACCAAAAAAACTAGGTGTGCTTTAGCTGAACATATGATCAGACTGCAACATGAACCGGATTTCAAAAATACTGAAATATTGAGAACTGAATCTATTAAAAAAAGTAGGGAATTTTTGGCAATGATTGAGAGAAATAAAAATACTAATGAATACATGAATTTCAGGTCTGATGTAGATTCATATCTATTAACTCGTAACATTAACAGTCGAGCAATCCAGTAATTAATTTATTATTTTTCAAATATTTTTTTATTCTTTTGTCTCGCCTTTCCTTATGAGTTCTCCCTTTTACTTAACCACCCCTTCGCTCTAAGTAGAACTAGGAATATCACGTGGTGAATTGTCAACGTTCTAAATATAATTAATGTGTCAACTTGCAATTTTGTGTTTGTGGTTGGTTTGAATTGAAATTACGTCTTGTTCTGGGGAAAGGGTCTAGCCGGTTAAGCATATGAAAACTGCACTCGCATCTGGTGAAGAGTTGTTACCTTGTTTTCATTGTTCTTCATCTAAATAAGCCATAGTATTAATTTCATATCGCTAACCCCTATAGTAAGGGGATAATAGGGGTGAAACCCTTAATGTACATTTTTTTTTTCGGTACCTATTGAAGATATCGTTATGAAATTTTAACTGTACCTGACTACTTATAAGCTAATTATAATATGTATTTTTTAGAATATTTGTGACATTGGAAACTGTGAAAAACGAGAAATATATTTTTCGGGGGTGTTTTTTTCTACGAACCCCCGAATTGACACCTACCAAGAAAATATATCTTATTTGTTAATTAGTTAGCTGTTACATGTTACAAGTTACAAAAGGGTCGAATTGGTGGAACATAGTTCTGAAAATTTACTATAAAATGATGCAAACCAGAAGACAAAATATAACCAGAAATTGTTTTAATTTTTTAGAGACATTTTTTTATACAAAATAATAAAATCAAAATTAATGTTTTTCGCTCTTGTGAACTCAAACCAACTGAACAAACCAATAGGCATGTGTATACAGGGTGCTCCTAAATATCATGTATATAAGGAAGGGGATAATTATTTGGTTTATTTTGTGCCTAAAATTTCATATAAACATAGGTCTGCAAACGCTTCGTTACCAATCTGCAGGGTGTTGAAATTTCAAGATTTTTTCACTTTTTACTGTATAACTCCTACAGTTTTTGAGATATTTTGCTCAAATTTGGAAGGTAGGTTACGCTATAAGGCCTGCATCATTAGCCATGCCAAATGATGATGTAAATCTACAGTGTAATAATTTTTTCGGGGTCATGCCCTCTTTTCTCACCTTGAACTTTTTTGCGATGCGCCACTGCTAGATTCTAAACTACGCAATAAATTTTCTGTCTTGTTTAGAAACTTTTTGATCTCTTGTATTTTTCTTATCTCTGACCGTTATCGAGAAAAAAAATAGATAACAATTTTCTGCAATTCGCCAGAGAAAATTAAATTTTTTAAAATGGTCTGGCAGGCTCTGGCTTTATTCAGATAATCACTTGAGTTTATTAATTTTAAGAGTTAAAGTGCTACTACCTGTTAAAAAATTGCATGACCCGGATTTCAAGCATTGTTTTATTACAATACAAAGTAACATAACTAATAACAATAAAAACCCTAATTAATATCAATGACAAGGAAACTATGCTACAACAATTGTTGAAAGTGCCCTCCTCCAACCCTTATACAGGCGTCCGCTCTTCTTCTCATTGATACTCGCACTATCTCAAATACTCCTGGAGTATTTCTTATCGTTTCAAATCCATCGATTATTCGATTTCGTAAGTCATCAACAGTATTCACAGGTCTTGTATACACTAGAGATTTGAGATGTTCCCACTATACCATATTTGATTTCTAAATAAAAGGGGCAAGTCTTCAAGTAATAAAGGCAATTCATTCTGCAAAAACAGCCTGTATGACTGTTGTTGTGTAGAACTGATCTTGAAAATGCGTTTGTACAATTTCATGTGGATTTTCATCTGCCTACGTGTGGTTGTTGTGGAAATTCATAATTAAAGTCCTTGAAAAATTCGCTTCGTCGGTAAAAAGGATTTTACAATTAAAAATGCGGTCTGCTGCCAGCTTATTAAGATACCATTGGCAGAAATCAATCCTTCGGGGAAGAAGACTCTCTGAATGTGGTAAGGGTCTAGCAGCCTAGACTAACACGTGGAATACGCCGAACAACTTGACAACTAATATTTAAATGTTCACTGATTTTTCTGCTGCTGGTGCGAGGATGTCTGTCTATTTCATTCAGAACAGCCATCATTAGTGTTCTTTTTAAAAGTTCCAGTTTCTCCAAGACGCCTATGAATATTTGAAAATATTCGATGATCGGGTATCATTCTATTGGGATAGCGCTCCATGTACAGACGCCTAGCTTCTCTTGCATTTCCATTCGCAAGGCCGTGGATAAAATGCATGTCAGCCATTTCAGAATTAGTGAAATTTGGCATATTTACAAAATTATAACGAGTATTTAAAACACTTTTACACCTTACAGTTTGCAATTTAAAACTTTACTTGTACAGACACAAGTTACGATTTCTAATGTCAGTTGTCAAATTAATAAACTCAAGTGATTATCGGAATAAAGCCAGAGCCAGAGAGAGTTTAAAAAAAAAATAGAAAACTCAATTTAAAATTTGGTTTTTATTTGTTGGATTCCCCGATAGTCTTTTGTTCCGGTATTGAACTCCAACGGCAAAGACTCCTTGTCTGTTTAAATATGTATGTATATTTATTTACAGCGTGGGGGAGTTTAAAAGGATTCGAACTCGAAAAGTGACTTGTTTATTCAAACTAATCTCCTTCTGATGAGTCAATGCAGTGCAGGAAACGTTCAACAAATTTTTCGAAACATTTTTTATATCTGTTGGAATGACCGAAACTTTCATCTCCAATTTCAGTTTGGGACATCGCCAGAAGTCACACGGAGCCGAATCAGGTGAATACGGTGGATAATCGATAACAATGATGCCTTTTTTGGTCAAGAATTCACGTACCATTATGGCTTTGTGGTTTTCGATATTTCAGCCGAACTTGTCGAATTCTGACCCACAATCGTGTTGTAGAACTCCCAGATAATATTCTGTGTTCACCGTCTGAGATTCAAACGATTAAACATTTCGTAATTTTGGATCCTCTTGTCGACTAATGAAGCCATATCTATTTAAAAATAAATGAAACATCTAATTTCGTATATAGGTGTGACCAGACATAAATGAATTCCACACAATTTTCAGGAATTACCCGTATATTTAATACCTAATACAAAGAAGAGACCTCCAACGTAGGCGGCTTTTACACCATCGATTTTATCCTTTAAAAACGACGCGTTCGCTTCATACCTAATAAATCCGATATCGCTCGAGCCATCTACCTCATTATAACACCCTGTATGTATGTTATTCCGTACACACAATCGCTCATATTCACGTCAATCGCAACTCAATAATAGTTATACTACAGACGATGATACTACTACGCGTTGCGTTGTATGTAGATGTATCCATTCAAGAATATTGCAAGGACGATGTCAGGATAGACGAAATACGATCGATAAAAGAGGAATGCATTGTTTTTCAATGTCTTATGAGTTACGAGAGATGATGAATATTATAACAAAATATGATTTCCATGGCGTCCTTGCGCTAGGATGGTTTGTTCCGCGTTTGACCCATAAAATATAGGCTAGACGATCCGTGGGAGTCTAGCGACCTTCCAGGTGTCACAGGAGGTGTGCTTTACGGCGTGTACACGTATTCAATGTTTGTATACGCTAAGTACAACGTGTATATGTACTACGTATGTACGTGCTCATTTTTATGCCGCATGAGTATCGTCTTCTTCTTCTTACAATTATTATTGTCAAGTGTACTGCAATGTATCTGTATTGATATATCCACGCAACATAGAACGTATTCTTAGAGGTCAATATGTATGTATGTATGTATGTCTCCATGCTCGGTACTCCATCTATCTAGTACGTAAGTATACCTATACGTATTACAATATATAATGTGTTTTCTATTTAGGTGTGGAGTCGATCCTCCTATGTACTTTGTCTTAAATATATGTAGTTTCTGTTTTAACATGGTGTATGTATATGTAGTACAAACGGAGTATATCATGGTACCGATTACATCGGTGCCCTTTTTTGCGTAAACGACACACACGATCCGTGTTCTGTGTTGTAGTATGTACGGCTTCGTAAATTCTAAGGAATGTATTAGTGTGCGTTTTAAGTTTAAGTTAAGCCTTTTTTTTTCAAATTAAATAATTGCTGTTTGTATTCATTATTATCGAAGCGAATTAAAGATGGGGGCTTGCATAGCATTTCCGAAACTCTTTCGACTTTTCGGGACACATTGTATACAGGCTGATTCATTTTTGGATCTTCACCATGAAGATCTCGCTTATTATTGGAGATAGAAGACTTTACTCGGCCTTGGAGAGAAAAACTAACAACATATTCTCGAAGCTACTTTTCATCTTCTCGCTAATAGCCTACTCAGAATTTTTCTCTGACGTTTCGATCCTTTCTGGACGTCATTTTTAAAAAAAATCTCGAATATCATTTGTCATAGGTCTATTTTTTCTTCAGTTTGATAACAATCGCCTTCTATCTCCAATGGTAACGAGAGATAAGAGGATCGAAAATAAATCAGCCTGATATAGCTGCAAAATATAGAGGCTACTTGCCCTCCTTGAGCTTGTACAGAGTGATCAATTTTCGTATGTTTTCGAGGGTTCTAGGATATCTATGGAAGTTATATGAGGAGTTTATTTCCACAAGGCAAGTCAATTTTTTTCAAATATGTGTTATAGATGGAGCTAGATGCACCGTTAAAGTACTAAATCTGTCAGTAAATCAAGTTTTGCTCTATAGTCAACGTATCCCATGCAAAACTGCAGTGGAATATGAGGTTCCACCAACAAGTCCGCAAATTTTAGTTTCAAAGTGAAACATGTCCTGTAGTACTTTCCTAACGTGTTGTTTAAGTCTTAAGTGCGTAGTTCTGTTTATAGTTTTGTGAATACAAACCTTAAGGAGGTATTACTGTGAAAATGGACCTAGTTAATGTGGTAGGTGCTGGAAAGAAACAAAAAGTTAAGGAGTGGACGAGAATAACTGAGAAGCAAGATATACACCTAAAGATATTATGCTAACAAATTTGACAATGCCATGCCACCATGAGATTAGTAAGAAATTTCAGTGTAAAGATATTGATTTAGAAACCTTGCAATATGCCAAGAAGTGCTTTTATAAAGATAATAATAGAAATAATCAGAATTCTCGTATTGTATACTTGATACAAATACATACTCCGAGGCGACAGAGAAAAAGAGATCACGTTAAATTCCACAAACCACATGATTTACAAATAACATACAGGGTGTGTAAAGGGAAATACTTGTATCAGGAATTTTTCCAAAAATTTTTTGAAATTTCAACAAGAAGAATTGTAATTGTTGCTAACCAAATTCGAAGAAGAACACAAACATAAAAAGGAAAGCATAAAGCAGTTTATCTGGAAATTTAAAGCTCGTGAAAGCCAAATCACAAAGGCTGTACCTTCCTAAAATCTTTCCAAAATGTATAAAATGTACAACAACAGTGTGACAGATAATTTGAAAGTAAAGTACAGTTTTTTTCACAAGCTGTTTTCCAGAGAATTTAACTTGGGTTTTGGTAGCTTGAAATACAAAATTACTAAAACAACAGAAGAAGCAACTAAAACAAAGTTAATAACTGAGTTAAAAGTACATAAGTTACGAGCAAAATAATTTAATCTACTTATGAAGGAAGAGGAAGAAGAAACTATGAAGTTATGTTTTGACTTGCAACAAGTGCAAAATCTTCCCAAGTTACTAAATCAGAAAACGTATCATTCGTATCAAATTTCATTGTATGCTTTTTGCGTAATAGATGTTCTGTCAAAAAGTCCTCTGTTTTACATATGGATGTCCTTTAAATCGCATTCGCAAAATAAAAACATATTATGCACTTACTAATGTACTGGTTACAGAATGAGTCACCGGAAAACATTCAAGAATGGAGAAAAAATTACGCTGTCGTGAAAAAATTGCATTACCAAATGAATAGTACAACTTGTGTATGATTTGAAAGGTCTTCTACAAGTGTTGCAGTAGTTGGAAGGCATAAGGGAACAAAAGAGGATTTTTATTAAAAAGGCAACCCAACAAAGCAAGAAAAAGAAAGTAGTAATAAGGTCCCAAGTCTTTTATCAAAATCGGGCTTTTGTTAAAAGGGGAAAAACTATCGATCGAATCTTTCAGTTTGAAAGAAATAAACATTCCCCATGGAATAACAGCAGTTAAAGGCAAATCTGTTGATAATTTACTCAAAGTCGCATTTGGAACCGACTGGATCAGAGACAAGAGCTTAGCCTGGTACTTGGACATTTTGAAAGATTTCATCCGGGACCTCAACACGCCTACTGAAGAAGAAAATGAAGGTTACACATGTATTGCAGAAGACCAAGAAATCGAGGTCTAATATTTCCATAGCCGACCGTCTTATATAAGCACATTTCCGTTTGTTTTAATTGTATTTCTGCATTTCGAATAAAGTTGATTAAAAAGTTTTTGTTTAATATTATTTGAAAATAATGATATTTAGGTTTCAAAAACCAATATGTTTTGACTGCTTATGTTTCAGAGCAAAACATGTCCACACCTTGTTTTCATCAGACATACTTTTCAGATATTGCCCACGTTTTTTTATTTCAAAAAATACATTTTTGCATTGCGTTTTGGAAATAAACTCCTCATATAAAAACTGTCTCTTACCGTTTTCGAACTACAGGATAATTTTTGGATTTTTGGCAAAACCCAGTTCAGCCCTCGTATCTCGCTTTTCTTAAATGCGATCGAAAAGCGGTTTCGACATCCTTAAGGAGCTTTTGCGAGTTACATCACATCGACATGTCTAATGTCAAAATCATAGTATCAGCATCTGTCAGCACTTATCAATTTCCTGTCATTATGACATTTGTGACAGGTACAACGTAAACAATAAACCTAACCACAAAAATAAATAAACTTGTTCGCCAATTTGACGGTGTCGCCATATTAAAAATCGGTATCCTCTCGCGACAACGACCATCCAACGAGGCGAAGTCAATATCAGGCAGGCCGATGTTGTGATGGTTCTTGTAAAGGCAAGAATGACATTAAATAATTCCAATGAATAAAACCATTTCCCTTAAACGCGCCGCATTTGTCTTTTTCCCATTTGAATTCCACAACGTATGCGGTACTCCGCGGGGAGCATTCGCTAGCGCACTTTATATGTAACGTGCACGTGTCCATTTCGTCCGATGGTCGCCGAGGCTTACCGTTTAGGTATCGCACACATATACGTGTTAGTTAGTTACGTTCTCTACCCTGTCATCTATACAGGGTGAGTCACGACTATTCCCTCGGTCTCCTGTGTCTAAACGCTAAAACATATGAGTTTCAAATTTTAGTCAAATATGTGGGACGATAAGGAGCACATTTTAAAATTATTTTCAAGTATACAGGGTGATTCAAAAATGTACAGCATATCATCTTTGATATCAGCATATCATCTTTGATATGCTGTACATTTTTGAATCACCCTGTATACTTGAAAATAATTTTAAAATGTGCTCCTTATCGTCCCACATATTTGACAAAAATTTGAAACTCATATCTTTTAGCGTTTAGACACGAGACACCGAGGGAATAGTCGTGACTCACCCTGTATTATATATTTATCGAAAGCATTAGTTTTGGCTTTTTTCAATTATGTTCTGTAATTAACTTTTGCGGTGCAAATTCTTGAAAAAAATAACATGATCACGCATTTTATACAGTCTATTATCAAATGCTATGGCAGTCAAGTACCATCACGGAATCAAATCTGACAATCGGTAGTGCTCTAAGAGCAGTCTGGTTGTACCTTCTGTACGAGCCTGGCTGGCAATTATTTTGGCTTAGAAGATGGAAGGTAATTCTAATTTCCGTGCCAAAGGTTTTCTTCCTAACAATCTTCCGATCTAATTAATTGCTCCGACATTAGTTCTTTTTCAAAGTTGGATTCGTCACTTCTTAATACTTTTTTTCCAACTCCCGTGTAGTCCTGTCTATTGGTGGTAACCTTTCTTGCATAACGTGGCGCAGCATTATCTTTCGAAAGAGACGGTAATAATTTCAACCGATTTTTATACAACTAAGTACAAAACTTCAAATCTAACCGAAACGTTACCGTCCGATCTTAATGATATGCAAATGCATGCTTGCGAATTTTCCGTTTTACAAAGACAGAAAACGAAAAAAAAACAGGCTCCACTCCTACGGAACCGTGTTGTGTACACGTTTTAACCTTAAACGTTCACGAGTTAACCATCAGCCAGCTAAAAGCGAGTCCCATTAAAATTAACTAAGTAATAATAATCCGCGGCGACTGTACAAATGGAAATAATGATTAAATCTGCACACACGCTGCTGTTGCTGCAACGAACGGACACAACAAACACAGAAGCGCATAACCCTCTTTCACCTGCCGGCCGGGAGATACCTGTTTATCTCGCTTCATACATACATACCTGTACACGCTCATATACGTACAGTTATAGGGGGCTCGGATGCATATGCAATAGGGAGTTCAGACCTGTATCTCACTTGCAATAAACGTTTCGCAATTAGTAATGGCACATGAAACACACAGACATAAAACGAAAAACAATCGGCGTAGAAGCAATCCAATATCCAATAAAAATAAAACTATGCGAAACGAAATAAATATTACCCCGTTTTTGTATCCGTCCGCTTTGGACGGTCCGATCTCTCTCTCTTTGTTCGTATCTACGTGTGTAACACCATATTCGTATAGCTTGTGTGCGACAGTATGCGCTGGCGTTGTCTTGCCTGTCTTTTTTCCCTATACGAGGGGAAAATCGTATAAACGCATACGTACACACACATCCACATATACATACATACATATCGGGTTGAAATGTAAAGAGAAATACACCATCCCGGTGACATCCCCAACGTGCATATATCGCGGCCTGCTTCCTATATAAATGTACGGATGGTAGAGTTATTGCGGATGTCCAGCCGGGCCACTAGATTGGAGAACAATCTACTGGCTGTCAATAAACATAGGCGAAAGCGGGGGACGTATACGCCGAAAACCCGGTAATATTTCCCTCGTGTATCCGTTGACGTATCGCATTTTCGCACACACCAAACAACATTGTATCTATGTATGTATGCGGTACGTACACAACATGGTATAGAAATAGAAATAGAAACCGAGTATTATATCTGATCGAATCGGACCCTATTCATGCTTTTCATAGTGTTAATGCAATACAACAATAATTTTGAAAATACGAACGAACTCGAGGATACACCATGACATCAATACAAGTCTAATTTATATCGGAGCGGCTTTTCTCTTTGTTAAAGCTGAGGAGCTATACGACATCGGTAGTGGCCAGGCAGAAAGAAGAGGCATCGCGAAAGAAGAGTAACGTTATCTTTACTCGAACGGGACGAAAAAAGCTGAAGAGATGCGACCTGATCGCCGGTCGTCTATCACAGGAACGTCGTTATGGACTGAAAGTTATGACACCGTGGCGAGATGCAACCGTGTGCGAAAATCGGCATGCATCGATGTTAAATAAATATTCATGAATTAATTAAATCAATGGTTGATTTTAATAAAGCGAGTATATTAATTCTAATTACAGCGGTTCGTGACAGTTTTGAAACGTGATAATTACACGTAATTAAATAATTGAATAATTGAAATCGATTTGTTTACGTTAAAGTTATTAAAATTGATTTCGTATTTAGTACAACATCGATAGCTATACATAAATATGCTTAATTAACGATGATAAACTAAAAAAAAATATTAAACGAGTGTCTGTCAGACATATGAAGTCCACGACGAGGTAGCAATTTGTAATTAGACAGCAATCAATTAATTAGCAAAATGTTAACTGACAACTAAAAAGACATAACAGGAGAAAATAAAAATAATAATTAACGGTTAGGAATGCCAGTCGCAATTAAAATTTCATTTCTATGCGTTTACAGTCATGAAACGAAAATCTAGTGTGCCTGCTTGTTAAAGTGTTTTTTTTCAATTATTGCAATTTTTCTTTAACTTTTGTGACAGTTCGATGCTAGTGGTAAGAGCGGTTGGTCATAGGTGAGGCAGTAATTATGATTCAGGGTTCCAGGTAGTATTAACAAGTAATACAGGTTAGGAAACCGTTACAGTTGGAATCTCTACAAAACAATGTTGCTACTATTTGAACTAAATTTTCTACACTACAAGAAAATATATCACAAACAGAAGATATGCTGGTATAGGTTTGACATGTTCGATATATAATTTGTGCACAAAATAAAGGGGTTCCAAATTAAAGAAGCATATTCAACCCTTGATCTCACTAGACTGTTAAACAGCGCAAACATAGTGGCGCTATTATGGAAACGCTTAGATGTTCGTGTGACAAAACCTAAGGTTTTATTTGTCTTAGAAACTATTTGAGCTAGATGAGCAGTGAAAGTTAGCTTAGGATCAAAAACTACACCCAAATCAGTAATAGTTGCAGGTCGTGTTAAAGTTTCATCTCCAATATAATAACTGTATTAAATAGGCTTCTTTTTTCGCGTGAAGGTCATAACATTGCATTTTGATATGTTTAACTGTAGTTTGTTGGTAATGCTCCAATCGTGTAATGAGTCAACATTGTTTTGTAGATTTATTGCGTTATGAATAGAATCAATGAAAGAGAACAATTTCACATCATCGGCAAACAACAGATACTTACAATTCAAATGCATACTCAGATCATCAATGAACGCTAAAAACAACAATGGGCCCAAATTGGAACCTTGAGGTATATCTGACGTGGCGGTTTTGGTGATACAGATTACAGTAAAAGAAGAAGCGAATCGAATGATCAAGACGGTCAAAGGCTTTAGCGAAATCTATAAAAATTACGTCAACCTGACCCTGCACATCCAGAATATCAGAAATATATTGGCTGAAGTAGACCAAATTAGTTACTGTAGTACATTTGCGCGTGAAACTATGTTGGAAATCAGAAATACTTCGTGCAATTTGTACACTAATGCAGAATACTTTCGTTATATCTTGGAAAAATTACACAATTACATATTGGTCGATAATTGTGTATTTCATTCTGGTTACCAGACTGGACAAATTCTCAATTGTTTCCAAATTATAGGAACGGTGCTGGTACGACGAGACGAATTGAATATAGTTTTCAGGGGTTGCACGAAAACATTCCTACAATGACGCACGATAAAGCTCGGTATTTGGACATGACACACGGTCATCGTATTAAAATTGACAGATCCCGAATAGCTATTAAATGCGTCTACAATATCCTGAGGATCCTCCAACTCGCTTTCGTTGTACAACATTTTACTTACAGTACTGTAAGTCATAGTAATAGTTGCTGCTCATAGTTAAAAACAAAACTAAAAAAAGGACAATCGTAGTAAAGTAAAACGAAAAATAAGAAATGAACGAAACGGAAAGAACAATGGATGAAAAAAAAGATCGAACAAAACAAATGATAAAAACAATGAAAAGAAAAAATAATGAAAAAATGAAATCACAAAATGAGGAAATAAAACCAAACAAAAAAAGCAAACAATAAAAAAAAATAAAAAATCCCAAACACTAAAAAATGGAGGAACAAATGAAAAGAAGCAGGAAAATAAGGAAAAGAAAAGAAAGAACAAAAATAATGCGTTTGCCACTCTTAACCTTCCTTTTTCTTTCTCTTTTCCTTGTTTTCGTTTTGTTTTTCATTTTTATTTGTTTCGTTGCTCTTATGTTCTTGTTTGTTTCTGTTTCGTTGGTTTCTTTTTTTCTTTCTGTTTCGTTTTTTTTCTTTTCATTGTTCTTTTTTATCACATTTCGTTTTGTTTTTATTTCGTTGCTCTTATTTTATTATTAGTTTCAATTTTGTTTCTGTTCCGTTTCTTTTTTGTATCAGCTTTTTTCTCTTTGTTGCATTTGACTCTTGTCATTTATTTTTCGTTTCTTTATTTCTCGATTTTCGTTGTTTTTTCCTGTTCTCCTGTTTTCCCTCTTTAGTTTCGTTGTTTTTTCGTTCGTTGCATACTTATCGGTCGGTTTTTCCTCTCACTTCACTGCTTCTTTTTTTCGCTGTTCTTAGTCAAAAAAGCATATTTTTCTGACAGTATTCCTGTGGAGTGTGGGGTACCTCAAGGTTCAATACTTGATCCAGGTTTGTTTCTGCTCTATGTCAATGACTTATCTGCTCCAATGCTTAACTGCTGCTTTTTGCAGTACGCGGATGATGTTTCATGTGTTGTGTCTTGTTCGTCGGTTGGTGACGTTAGCAATTTGGCGTCCGGAGTAATGGACAATATGAATTTCTGGTGCAACAATAATAAATTACTTCTGAATATAGATAAAACTAATTCGGTTCATTTCTCGATATTAACAAAAGATGTACGTCTTTATGTGAAGACGGATTCTATATCGATTCCTGAAGTGGCCTTAACGTAGATGATCGACATTATTTGCAGCTGTATTTGTGCAGAAAAAACGACTCATAAGATGTTTGTGTGGTGCAACAGAACGCGAATATATATATTTTTCTCTTCGTTTGCATAAAAGAACGCTATTTTTGTCTCGTTTCTATAAAATAAAAGTTATTGAATCCAAACATACATTTTCAGTATTTCTTCATATTTATGACATTTTACTTGTATCAATAATCGGATGTGTTTTGTTATCTGTCTTGTTTTTTCGCCTTTATTTTGTGTATGAGCCTACTTCACCCATCTAAAACATGCCTCAAAAAAAAAGAACAATTTTAAATTAAAGCGAACAAAACGAAGTAGAAAATAGGGAAAAAAAAAGTCGAAAGAGAATCACAACCTCCTTCTCGCCCAGAAGCAGAAAAAAAGTTTTATCATCCATCGTTATTAAGTAGCGGAGGAAACGAAAGGGACCCGAGCCGGAGGCTTATCTTAATTTAATGCACTTAATTAATACTCGAATTACCTGAAAACACGGCGCTAATTATGAAAGAATATTCCATCTTTAAAGGAGAAATGCTAGTTAGGGTGCCTTTTAAGGTAGGGAAGCGATCTCTCTTCCTTTTATTTTATAATTATCCTTATTATTATTATTTCATTTTATATCATTTATGTACATGCATAGATACAATTTATATATTTATGTGAAAAACCGATATATATAAGGATGGGGTCGGAGATGAGGGGATCCCGAATTCACACTGACCGGTTCCCTTTTACATCCGCTAAGCGAACGCTGTACAGCCACCCTCCGCCGATCTCTCTCGCCTTTTCACGACTGACTGATGCTCTCGTTAGGGGTTAATTACTCTCTTTTAATCTCTGCGTACTGGAATTATTTCGGTCGTTTTAATCACGTCGTTGTTTCGACACTACCATCAGACGTCCGGAAGTTGCGCAATTCTATTCCGTATTATCGTATAGTAGGGTGTATCCTGAGCGACTCCCTCGTTCTAGAAGAATTCGACAGGAATATGAAAATACTACGAATCGTTAAGAATTTATTAAAAACTTAAAAAGTATTCTCCCATGAAAAACAATTCGACAAATTCCCTGTTAATAGTCGAATTCTACGAATGGAAGACAATCTCTTCTAAAACGAAAATCAATTTCAAATTCGTACTGGATAAACGTGTAATCTTAGATGTCGGACCGCTGCCGTCCATCTCGCTTATACAGAAGAAAATATTCCATATTATGTGGTTATAATTTCGATTTGTTCGAGTCGGCCGTAGAGAGTTTCTCTTCCTCCTCCGGTTGTTGTTGTTGTTCTTTCTTTTTTTTTGTATTCATCTTTTATTTCGTTAAATCATTGTTCGATTATTCTTTTTTCACGTTATTGTGTTGTTTTTGTCCTCGGTGGATTTAATCGTCGCGAAAAATTCGATTGTCGGCAACGTACCGGGCCCTGTCAACGCTCTATTAACTTGAATTTAACGTGTTATTGTTCCGAGGGAATATTATTTCATCGAGATGGTGAGATGGTCTTGTTTCGGAGCGGAGTTATGTGTTTTTGTTGGCCAGCGTTGACTCCGTCGCTGGATAGGATTGGTAGTACCCGTACAGCGTAGATCGTTTACCACTATACATATACGAAAATCCGCCGAATTAAAAAATATCATAAATATGCGTAATATATGTTATATGCGTACATGAATGTGAAAAATCCATTTAGAAATTGAAATTTAACTCGTCGGAATTGCTCAAAACTGACGGGTGTACCGAAAATGTATGCCCCCGTATATGTATATTGGTGTATTTTATGATAATACTTAACCAAGAAAAAAATATTTTTATTCGGGATATTTTTCTACGCATTTTAATCCTGTAAAAATAAGAAAGGTCGTTTGCCCGGTTATTTACAGTAATGGGTTCTGAGTTTTCCAAAAATTCTGGAATGGAATTTTAAATGCACGAATTTTTTTATAATTTTTATATTCGAGAAAATCACTTTTATCACCAACGTAGCAGTTTGAAATAGTTTCACAGTTACTATTGTTGTTTCACAATAAAGATGCTTTCAATGTTTTGATGGTTTTCAAATCTTCGACAGTTTTACAATATTTAAAGGCGCCTATACATGTTGGCCGAGCGCTGCTGAGCGATGGCCAACGCCAACGTGTAGATAGCCTATTTGCATTGCCTTGTCATCGCTCGGTGTCGCTCGCCTAGTTAGCCGAATGAAGCCAAGCGCCAACAAGTGTAGAGCTCATTTGTTGCCACTTATCTTTGCTCGCCGTTGCTCATGATCACTTGCCTCACTTCGGACCGGTGTCGGTTTTTATGCACAAATCAAAGGCACTCGTCTGCGCTCGGCCAATAGCGTCCACACGTTTGTCTGCCCGCCATTTCACGGTTGACAACATTGTTGTCAGATTTGTATAATTTCATAATGTCGCTCACAACAAATGAAGACATTTTTAATTTTTTGGAGTAGGTATTCTGCTACTTCAATGTTGACGTCCATAGTCTCTCAGTGCACAATGAACACTGACAACGGCCAACGTGTGGACAACTTTACGAACACTCGTTTACATTGGACGCTTGCATTGGCGTTCGACGAACTTGTCGAACGTGTGGACATTCGCACTTGCCGTGTACCTATTTGCCGGCGCTCGCGTTGGAGGAGACTTAAAAACGTCGCTGTTGTATTAATATGACAGATAATGTCAGAGACATTTTCAAGCGGTTACAGCTGCTACAATAGTAACAATAGAAAAAGAAGTGCATCTACAATTTGACAGCAATGTGGCAGTATGAAAGGAAAATACTTCAAGCTTCAGCAAGGAAATATAACGCCTCTCGTTGTTCAAATAAAAAATGACTACTCTTACAACTTAGCAGCTGTCAGAATTGTCCTGTATAACTTAAAAAAACAACCGGTTTTTCATTTTTAAAACTGTACCGATATATTATGACGATCGTATAGTCATTTCAAATCTGAAACATAGTACTTCTATAATTCAAACATTGTATAGACACATCGAAAACAATCATGATTAGAGTAGGCTATGTGAATGAATTGTTACTTTAGCCACTTTCACATAATGACATTTATTCCTTGACATTTAATTTGAGGCTATAAACTTTGGAATGCGTTGGTTACAATAAAATGTCAAATAATACATGTCATTATGTGGTAGTGGCTAAAGCAACGATCAAAAACATTTACATAGCCTACACCCGTTTTTTTTTCGATTAACGATATTTCTATAGCGTGACAATTTTCAAAAAAATTGTACAATTTGTAAATGTTGAAACTAAATTTTTTTTACAATATCACACATGTCAACTGTCAATTTTATCTAATTATATTGTCAAAATAAGAAAAAGAACAGTTTTTACAATTGTACGATATTTTGACAGTTAGAATTGTCAAATTTAATTGATAACTTTCAAAGAAACCTCTGAAGATTGTAAAAGCTAAAACTTACCCTCCCTAATATTTGATAGCTCAGGAAAAATATAAAAATTGTTTTGACTACGAGACTCAAAATTGCTGAAAATGATAATTGTCCCAACTATAAAAGTTTCTTTTCGATTTTGCAGCAACATAAATTTATTTTGACAGTTACAATTATCAAATCTGACAAATAATATTTCGATTATTTCACAGCTGTCGGAAATTTTTTTATAGCTATAAACAAAGTGTTTTCCAGATATTGAGGCTAAGAATGGACTTCTTTAAAATTTGACAACTGAAATAGGAACAGTACTTTTATAATTTAATAGCTATCAAATAAAATCCAAAATTGTAGAAAGTTCTTTTTTTTCGATTTTACAGTTGTACACATTTATTTTGACAGTTACAATAATCAAATCAGAAAAAATAATATTTCAATGATTTGACAGAAAGGATTTTTATGGTTTGATAGCTTTGAAACATATAATAACGCCTGCAGTTGTTGAAAGTGAAAATAGATTCCTTTAAAATTTGACAGCTGAAACAGAAACAGTACTTTTATAGATTAATAGCTGTCAAATAAAAATTGTATAGCTATGTGACACAAAACAGAATTGTAAAAAAAAGAAGCTGTTTAAATTTTTTTTCTCGACTTTCCAGCTGTGCGGATTTATTTTGACAATTAAAATGATCAAATCTGAAAAATAATATTTTAATAATTTGACAGCTGTAGGAAATATTTTGGCAACTCTCAAAAAATTGTCTTTAAAGTTTGATAGCTTTCCAGAACAAAAAATGGACTTTTCTAATATTTGCCAAACTATAAATTTTGCATAAATTTATTTTGACAGTTACAATTATCGAAACATGAAAAATAATATAATCGATAACTTGACAGCTGTCGGAAGATCTCTTAACAACTATAAAGAAAATGTTTTTATGGTTTGATAACTTTCAAAGAGATGATAACGTCTGCGCATATTGAAACTAAAAATGAATTTCTTTAAAATTTGACAGATGAAATAGAAAAAGTACATTTACATCTAATTCGCAAAAAGTAACAGTTTTCACAGTTTAACAATTTATTGTCATACATAGTTTGACAGTTACGATTATCAAAATTAATATTTCGATAGTTTTAGTTGCTACAACAGTAATAAAGATGCTTCTATTGCTTGAAATAACTTACGGATAAAATAAATAGTAACGCTTGCAGGGGTTGAAGCTAAAAGAATAATTTAAATTAATTTTGCAATTTGACAGATGATATTATGTATCAGCGTATATAGTCAATTAGAATCAGCTCAGTACTCCTTTCGCGTGGATCTAAGAAATTCAATCCGACATTATTTTACGAGAAGAGTATCGCCTTCTCACACAATTTAATAGGCACGGGAAAATATAGGCACGTACAATACATACATACATAGACACACTTAAAGGTAAGGTAAAATAATACTTGTAGACTCGCGAACACGAGCTGCAACGATATTTAATTATGGTTATGGTAGTTCGTTAAATGTCACCGAGATCGTTAAGTTTTAAACATTACACTGTCTCGCCATACGATCATGATTGTGTTACATTTCTCATAACTTAATTTATATATTATTGTCTTATGAGCGATTAGGGCGGTTTTAAAATAGAACGCATTATATTTTTTTGTTATTATTTTTCTTTGCAATTTACTTACTGATGCCTAGTCCGTTCTCTTATTTTATGACTGCACATTTAGCGGTCGCGAAATAAATTTTGACGCAGTAACAGAAAAAGAGGCATTTCAGTTTGACATGTATACGATGGCAATTTGCTCTTTTTTAAATTGGTGCAATTTGTTCGAGTTGTAAACAATGGATCCATCTCGGACAGATTATCATATCGTAAAAATGTCACGGACGCTATTAGATTTTTTCCTTTTCAACTTTATCGTTATTTCATAAAACTGACTCTTTAAAAATAAAACGGCTTGCTTTTAATCCGGAGAGAAAAACAGTGACTTGTACAATTATTATTAAAAGCGGGATAAATACCGTTTTTATTATCTCCGCGAAATTTCAACGTTAAAACTATTTATAGTAAGTAATGTTGGAGGAAAGTTTAATTCGCAATAAATGATGGTGCGAGAGTGGTGGAGTACAGTTTGTCGAGACGGCGAAAATATTTCTATAGGTTTATTGTATAATAAAAATAATTTATGTCTATTCGGAGTGCTGCGAAAGAAACGCGACAACGCAAGGTAGTCGACGTTTACGGTTGGAAAAAAGTGGAAACTGTCGTTATGGACCGATGTTATAACGCCTGATCAGTGTGAGAACGGTCACATTGTCATTCTATTATATCGTGTGCTAGTATTGTCACATTGTGACAGGAATAATATAGGAAGAAATATTACGCCGAATAATATATCTTATCTATATTCAATTTAGACACGTTAGCGTCATCGTTTATTATTTTAATTTTTTTATTTTTCTTTATTCAAAATAGTCTCTTTTTTGATGACTCCTGCTTATTTGATAAACTATTGTGTTGTTATTATTTTGTTGTGTGCTGTGTGTGAGTTTTCAGTTTTAGTGTATTTTTTAACATTATCACCTTTGAAATCGTGGTTTATTTTTATTTGAATCTTATTTGATATCAATTAATCATGAAATGTTTTGTATCTGGTTGCAAGAATAATTTTAAAATCAATCCAGAAAAGCGTCTTTATTTCCAACATATGTTCTATATTAATATTGAAGTGAAAAGTGGCGGAGCTCAGATGCGTCACTAAAAGTTGACATCTGCTCTTCCACTCAATCATTATATCTAAAGATAATATAACGAGATCTTGATAAATAGTCGACTATTTCATTGTGATCAATTTTTCGAGTGTGCGCTACGGTCAATTTGACGAGACCAAAATTGGCATTAATAATTTGACTAGAGCACGAGAGCTTTAGCTTGAGGGCTTTAGTCTTTAATTATTAATGCCAATTTTGGTCAAGTCAAATTAGGAAGCAACTCGAGAAAAATTGAAACAATGTCGACTACTTATCAAGCTCGAGCTATATTTGTTGAGATTATTTCCTAAACCAAGTTTCATAGTAAAAAATGAGCAAACGAAGCATATTTTATTATCTGTTAAGAAAAGAGAACAATAAATTATTTTGAACCAAAATTAAACACACAATTATTGTGTTATGTTTCGTTCAGTTTATTTACTCGCGTCGACTCGTCCAAAATATACGTGTGTTCGTCACAAAACGGCGTGAACTGTCTCCAGACGCTGTCTTTACTTGTCTTTGTATTTATCGGAGTTGTCAAATCGCTGATTATCGATAATTTCAGCCGAAACTAAATCTCTTTTTGTCGGACATTTTCATCTATTTGACACATTTGACATTTAATGAAAAAATACTTCATTTGTTACCTATTCAATACTCGATTTGTAATAGGAGAAGATCAGTGGCCGCTAGATGGCTCTCAAATATCAACGAAATCGGGAAAACAATTCTGTTCTGTCAAATTACTTCTTGCACTACATTCGTAAACATCAGTTCCCAAGTTCATTATTAAACATGCTAAAAATCGAAATATCAATTTTGGATATTATAAAGTATGTTGGTAGCTGGGACAGACCAATTAATATTAATAGTTTCCCTATTTCAGTAGTTAGTAAAGCGGCCGACAGAGGGTTGCCACTTTACTGATTTTCGCCTATAGTCGCTGATATCAAGATCCAGTACCGTTTCAGTTGTGATTGTGATTTGACAAAATTTAAATTTGACAGGTGAAGGAAACAATCAAGAATATATTATCACGAAGAGGACTGTCATCTCCCTGAACGAAGCATGTTTGCCAATTTTCTTCATTCATCTTTGATGGTTAACAAATATTTAGTAAAAGTAACATCGTTTTTCTTTGTATGTGTTTTTTTTTTAATGTGGTGGGTGCTTAGTTGCAGTGACTCCGTAAACTGTATCGCTTGTCTGGCTATCACTGCAACTCTCGAGGTGTTGTTTGTGTGTGTAAATTGTGTTCAATGGCTTTGTGACAGCATCATATCGCCTTTTATGATGCCGCGCTGTTAATCACTTTGCTCCCAACAGCGAATGGCAAGTCGATCCGGGATTAAACTCTCTGAAAAAATGTCACCGTCCCTCCAGAGAATTGAGCCCCGGTGCCTATCGTCCTTTCACAACAATAGTCAGCCGCCTAACCACTGCGGCCATCGACCCGACTAGGACAGGATTATATGCAATATGTAACTATTAACGGCTTTTCCAAATTCTTGCTTTGCTTATACGTTTTTACATTTCGTATTTTAGTACACAAAAACTGCACATTAGAGACTGAAAGTTCTATTACAATAAAAAGAAGTACCAGTATCACACGTCACTAAACGCGCGATTTACAAATAATCGGTTTTATTTTCTTTTTTGTGCGATTCCAGTAACACTAAAATTATAATTTTTGCTATTACCTACATCAGATTATAGTAATCTTTCACAATAAAATATTTATTAACACATTTAAAAAAAACGGAAGCACGAATCCCCATCATCTCCAGCTTCGTTATTATGACATCATGACTTATGCAATCAAAAGCTTTGCTATTATTTAGTCTGCTGAGGATTTCATTTAGATACAAATAAACTGATCTAATTGTAGAGCGACCCTGACTAATTACATATTTGATTTGTATGGATGAAATCTAACACTCTATTCAGCAAAACTTTCTCAAATATTTTTGCTATAACAGTGTTTTTTGAAGTCATAGTTGTCTTCCAATCCTGCATTTTAATCTTATTACTTCATCTATCCAAGGTTTATTATTAGTACTGTCAGTATAATTTTTTTCACGAGAATTGGCTCTACAAATACCTTGAATAATACAAGTATATCAAGCGTTCTATTTTTAAACATTCTCTAATTCTGAATGAATTAACTGAAGATTCTCTTCTGTATAGATAACAGCTTTTCTTTTCGCAAGTTTTTGAGTTTGAACTGTCTGGTTTTCGATATTCCGGTCGAATTCTCGCCTACAATCGTAGTAGATCTCCCAGATAACATTCAAACCATATGCAAACTAATATTTCCTCAACAATAATTTCGTGAATTCTCCCTCTCGTTTCATGAAAAGCGAGATCGTAAAACCCAGAATCGAAATGCACTTTCATCTCCATTGTTTCCCATCTTCTAAATCTGTACGACACACATCTCTTTTCCCTCCATTCCTTCGTCATCATTCCATGTTTGTTTTGCATTCTTATTATTCACGTTACGTTTACGATACTTCTTTTCAATTATTTTGTAACTCATTTATTTAGGGAATTTAATGCGCATTCTCCTCCAATCTATTTCAATCATCGCGAATTCGCAGACATTCGAATGCGCTTTTCTTTTTTTTTTTTTGTTCGTCCGGGGGAAGAACGCATTGTTCGTTTGCCCTAAATATACACGCGCCGTTGGCAGGACGGGATCTCGAACCGATGAATTCAAATAATAATAGACATGAGAAATAAGTTTTCGTTTCACCACCGCGTACCTCCATTCTTCTTGCTCGGGGAACGCGATTTTTCGCGCTTACTATTTTTACGCCACGGTATTCAAATAATGAAGTTTCAACGCATGCACACATACCACAAAGAGTGATTTAATTTCGACGGCCAGCTCACTCTCGATAAACCGATTTCGCTCTCTTATCGTTAATCAATAGACCAGGAGCTAGACGAGAAACGTTCTACCCACTTACCCGGTACACACGTAAAGCACTAACAACGGATTCCATCAACTATAAAGGGATATTTAATTGTACCCATCTCTCGCAGTGATTGCAGACCAGGGGCCTAAAGAAAAACCTGACTAAGACGTCTTCATCCAGTCAGAATCACATCGACGATTCGATCGGAACTACCCTATATACTCCCTTCTCATTTTTCTGCAGGGGGCTAGACAGGTCACCCCACCGGCCTCACGGGAATTTGATAATTGTTGACTTATAGGCCTCCTGCCTGTCGGTCAGTTTGTCTTCGGCGTTATGCCTCCTAGTTTGCCATTAAATGTTTCTCTCTGATTGTGAGCCGGCCGTTGCGTAAATGAATCCGATCACGATGATGGGGAGGTCGAATCTCTGATGAGATTCCTTCGTCCTTCCATTAGTATTAATTGGTTATATTTGTATGTAAGCATCTTTATATATATATATACCGGCTGAATCATAAAAACAATCCTCGTGCCTGATTCTCTAGTCGCCAATAGTATGAACAATTTTTTTGTAAACATAGCAGACGAAATTGTTTCAAAATTGCCTTTCAGCAATGTTAACGCCTTGTCTTACTATCGTAAAACCCCGTCCTTTCATAGGCAAATGGTCACCGACGTTCAACGTTCTTCTCTTGTTTTTTCGAGGTCTTCCTAAAGAGCTAGCTGAACTGCGCTTGATATTAGTTCCTATCCGGCCTTGAGAAATAAAGTCATCAGCAACTCTGACCAAGAATGGTAAAAAAAGCTGTTTTCTTTTGCTTTGTAATTGAAAAATACTTTTTTTCCACCATTGTAACATCTTTGGACATGATACTGTCAGTTTATTACCGTCTTTCATGGTGCGTTCAACTTCAACCACTTCATCAGAAAAGCAATTAATTGCTTATATCTAACATATGCTTGGTGTCTTGCCATCTAGCTACGGTGGTACCTTCCCTATTTAGCACGAATTCCGATTCTACCCTCTCTCTTTTATCGAGTTTTGATGATCGTACCCACCGATGGATATGTAATTGTGTTCATCAGATGTACTGATGAAAAGAATCTGTCGAAACATAAAGTTATATTTGGAACTCTGATAGACTGTGCCAGTTGGTTCACAACTCCTTCAACTAATGTCCCTTCTGTAACTTCTTCCGATTTACCAGAATAAATATTGAGATCGTACACATATCCTGTGAGAGAGTCGCTACGAACCCAAATCTTTATCCCACGTTTTATAGGTTTCATGGGAAGGTACTGTTTTATTGACGACCTTCCCTTACTTTGATGAGATGAATCTTCGCGACACTTTTGAAAACTATACTTTAAGCAGTTTGTAACTTCTTCGATGTAGTAGCATTTTCGGGTTTGTTGGGATCATTGAAATACATTTTGGCAAATAATAATTTGCACCAATCTCTTGAAATAGCTTTTTTTATAGTGTAATTGCCGAGTGATTCGTTGTTGAACCAATAAAGATTGAAAGAAGGCACTCTGATTAGAGAACATCCCAAGACAATCATAATCTCGTGATAATCGATGAAAATCCTCCTTTTTTCCAGTTTTTCTTTCAAATATCGTCAATCTTGTATTTTTGTAGCAATATGCATCATCAAACTTTTAAAAAACAGTTTTAGAAACAGATCTATTTCGGTAGTACCTTTACGAAAAATTGAAGCGATTGCTTTCTCTGTAGGAAGTATTAGACGAGGAGTAAAATTATTATTACATTTGAACCATAAGTCATTGTCCTCGATTTCGTCCTCCATTGTTTATCTGATGGTCCAGCACTGATGTCTTCATCTCCACCATTAGATAAAGAGTCTTCGCTGTTAGAATTGTCGTTATTTCTTATGTCAGTGTTTCTAATTTCGATTTCATTTTCTGAGAGAGAACTTTCTGATCGTTCGTAGTTTTCTTCGTCCGAAGAGCGATCACTACTGTAGAGAGGGTCGTCCTCATCCTCTTCATCAAATCATTGCTTCATTTTCTAACTCTTTTTGATTAAGATATCTTCGAGTCATCTACAAATAATACAGCCTAATGGGACAAATATCACCCATGGAAAATTACTATTGGGACGTTTGGGACTCTAACTCTTCTAACACGAAATTCTTACCTTGTCTGAAGTGTAGTGACACAAAATAGTTTGCCTAAACACCTTGGACACAACGCAGAAGAGGCACAAGTTGTACAAACATCTAAATCATTACTAAAATAGGTTATGTGACGTCAACGGGGGTTGCATATACAAAACAAATTATCTCTTTGCATTCAGATGACTACAAATGATATTCTCCTATGTAATTGGGAGATCTATGACATTTCCGAAAAGAGAAGAAAAAATACTCACGACAAGTTAACAAAATGTTGCAATATCTCTAACCTCATGACTTTTGGAATTCTCAATATTTCTCTATAGCGTTAGATCTAAGGGCTAAAGACGTTTCATCAGCATACCCTGAGAGCTCTTAAATATGCAACAAATTTCGTGTTAGCTTCACAAGCTCCTATAAATAACACTGTTTAAAATTTTTCTTGTTATGTTCAATATTCTGTTATATATTTGTGTTTTAAATATGATATAATTAGTGAAATATAATTTTAAATATATATTTTTAAATGCGCAAAAAAAAATTATACAGGGTGTGTAATGTGACAGTGGCCAATACCAACTTTCTTATTTTAAATGGAAACCCCTGCATATTATTTATTTTTTGGGTTCTTCGGAAAATTCTAGACATAATTCATGTACAATGTCCCACACCTATCTTCAACTGTTTCGGAAATATTAAGTGTTTTCAGATTTATTGCAAAAATTAACATTAAAAAAAGAAAATTATTTTATTTCACAAATTCGCTACATTACACTAAAAATCTATTTCCCATTTAGCTCTTGATATTGATAAAGTAAGCAAAAACCACTGCTGCGTTCCTTTTTACTGATATGAAATTAAAAAAATACGAAGACCGTTTTGTTTATTTTCGTAAAAACTCTTCT
Organism: Holotrichia oblita; assembly: GCA_023690525.1. Taxonomy (NCBI): domain Eukaryota; kingdom Metazoa; phylum Arthropoda; class Insecta; order Coleoptera; family Scarabaeidae; genus Holotrichia; species Holotrichia oblita. The sequence goes on from CM043017.1 coordinate 950,915, forward strand.
AGCCTTAGCAACATGTTGTCTGCCTGCATGACAGTAGTGATCAGTGTCAGTGCTATTGTCGTTTGAATTTCGTTAACTGTACGTAATAGTATCAGAAAAATGGTTCATTTAACAGAAATGCACAAAATAACCATTCTACAAATGATTGGTTATGGAGATAACACACGGACACAAATGGAAGTTTCTCGCTCATTTCACGAAAAATTTCCAAATTTGCCGCCTGTATCCCAAGGAACAATTAGCAAAATAGAAAAACAGTTTTCGAGCTTGGTCATGTAAGACATATTAAAAAAGTAGCTGCCAATGCAGTAAGTGATGATACGAAATTGGATATTATGTTTGAGTTTCAAGAAAACCCACATAATTCTGGTCGAAAAGCAGCCCCACTGTTCAACATTAGCCACACATCAATTTTTCGAGTATTAAAGGAAAGTAAAATGCATCCCTATAAAATGATACCAACTCAGGAGCTCATGGAAGACGATTTCGATAGGAGAACGTATTTTTGTGAACGGATGATGGCAATGTTAGATAACAATGTGATCTAATCAGAAGATATTTTATTTTCTGATGAGAGCACATTTACACTTCACGGCCATGTTAATCGTCAAAATTGCCGCTATTGGTCTAATGAGAATCCTCACTGGATGAGAGAGGAACATACGCAATATCCTGAAAAAGTTAATGTTTGGGCAGGAATTGTTGGAAATCACATCGTAGCTCCCTTTTTCATTGATGGTAACTTGAATGGAGATAAATATTTAGAACTGCTCCAAAATAATGTCGTGCCAACTTTCGCAAACTTATATCCTAATCCAGCAAGCCCACAAGTTCCTGCCAATACAGTATGGTTTCAGCAAGATGGAGCACCGCCCCATTTCCAAATCAATGTCCGGCAGTACCTGAACCAAATTCTTCCAAATTCTTGTTCAAAACAAATCAACTTAGATGTAAAAAGGAATCACGCTTGGATTAGATCAGTCACGCCTGAGATGTTGAGTAATGTTAGAAGACATTTCTATACCAGATTAGCATGTTGCCAAACGTTTGCGGCGACCATTTTGAACATTTATTTGACATTATCGAAATTTATTCCGAATTTGGCTTTTTTTAATGTTAATTTTCGTAATAAATCTGAAAACACTTAATATTTCCAAAACAGTTGAAGATAGGTGGGACATTGTACATGAATTTTTATTTTTTTTATGCAGGGGTTTCCATTTAAAATAAGAAAGTTGATATTTAATCGAAAAAAATGCGCATTTAAAAATACAAATTATTTTTATTTTTATCTTGATTTAATCGATGCAATCTATCTATATTTGTGGGAGGTTGTAGCGAAAAATTAGTGCGAAAACAAATACAGGAATACTAGCGTGTTAGAAACATTTTTCACGCACAACTTGGAAACCTAATCGATATATTATTCAATCTGATACGGCGACAGGCAATTCCGTTAATTAGTATTGGCACTATTGGCATAATAAAAATGACGTTAAATAAGGTTTTATTAACCTCAACGTCTCTCGCTCACCGTTTTCATTAGGACAACCTTTTTTTAAACAAAAAAAAACATACACACTATAACAGTGTATAGGTACACGAAGAATTGTTATAGCTCCTATCGCCGTGATTTCAATACGTGAAAGGATTTCAAACACGGATTTTATTTAAAAAATTCGCAGATTTAGAAATTCAGATTCGAATCGCCAAGTTCGGAATTCCCAATTACATAAGCGACCGTGCTGTTGCTTTTCAAACGTTGAATGAACGACCGAGGAAGGTAAGTCATGTGCAGAAGAGAATGTCGCGCTAGTAAGAGCATACGAAGTAACCCAGAAGCCGAGTGTGTATGCGAGGTTACGCATTCTCCTTATATTGTCATTGATGAAAGAGAAGTCGAAGAGTGCGTTGATTGAGAAGCGGCAGATCATATAAATATAAAAACTGGATCTGAGTTTTGTTTCGACATCCAGATAGATCGGAGATTGTCCGTCCTACTTGCAGAAACGAATGCTAACGTGCACATTTTCCTCGTTAATCCCCCAATTAAACTAAAATATAATTCGATATCCCTTACTACACTCTTTCGGATAGAGGAATTAATCCCGACACGTTTAGTATATGGAGAGAGTATATTGAATAGAAAACAGATAGAGCAACTGGCTAGTATAGCACGGTAGGCGGCTAGCGCACTAAAACCATCAATTTAACCTAATGAAATTTACTAATCGGCTTATTAGTGCACGCGTTGTGCTCACCTCTACCACGATAATACTCCCAGTAGGTCCATGCACACATACACATCTCTGTATACGTATAGGCGTGTAGGTTAAGGGTGGACCGGAGCCCCACGGTGAAAACGGCGCGCTAAGCTTTAAAATCCCGCTGTGAAAGCGTCACATTCCATACGCAGATTTATAAGGGAGAGTTACTACATAGAGCAGAGCCCCGGTGTGGATTTAATACTCCCCGGTAGCTGGTGTCGCCCCCTATCTTTGTACATACGTTTTATATATACATACGTACACATAGAAGCGCTATAGGTATAGTCTCGCGTCGGGAATTGACGGATTTTATTAATCAAAAAAAAAACCCGAATTGATTTAAAAGCGCAATTCGGAGCGAAGAGAATTTTTCCTGTTTAATTGCTTCCGATTCGGCGGCGACTAAAACCGACGACAAAAAGATATCCGGTTTTCTCTAATACGGTGTCGGTAGAGGGATGTTAAAACGAGGGGGAGACAGACACTGGATGATGAAAATCAATTTTTGCGACGAGGAATTAACAAGACCAATATTGACACAATGAGTGTCGTGGAATCTCTACGCCGGAAGCGAGGAACACAGACGAACGGGATCTTATTAAGACGGATAATAAGGAATGATAGAAATGGAATTTTGTGGGAGATTTTTTTTTCTGTCGTTTACTAAAGGATAAGGAAATATCGTAGAAATCAATAGCAGCATATTCGGATGTTTCTAGTTGCAACGTTTGCTAACGAAAAATAGGTTTTGGTCCATATTACAACACGAGCGAACGATAAAGGGCCCAATATAGAGTCTTGCGGAACTTCTATCTGTATCCTCTGCTTTCGAGATGAATCACCATTTCATATAAAATTTCAGCAGACTTTGAGCCCTACCTGGAATACTAATAATGACACAGCTTATCCAGAAGAATTCCACCAAATATACAATCAAATCACAACAGACCAGCATCCCATCCTCTCCGTTATTAAATGCATCCGTTTCCTCTTCAGCAAGGAAATAGACGTCGTTCACTAGATGTACAAGAGAAGAGAGACAGTACTACGATCGTGTAAAGAATTTTTTTTTTCCTTAACCCGTCATTGCTACCCACGAGTCCTTGGCACCCATTAATTGGTAAATGTTATGTAGAATATGTCATTTGCGCAGGCGTCAACAAGCAAGCCTCTATGTATTCTCTAGTTTAGTTGCGTTTGCGCTGTTAAGGTGTGCGTAAGCAATATCGTTTGCAATTTCACCGAGTTTGGTAGGTTTGGAATTCCTCCAATAATGAAGAAAGGTTGCGTGGCTGCTGAACAAATTTTCGACTATGGAGAGGGCAGTGATATTGCACGACACCGACAGCGAAATTGGGTGAAAACCTTCAGATGATGAATATAATAATTATTTTGAGGTTTATGATGAGACAGACACTGAAACTGAAGAACAAGAGGAGGTTCAAATTGAAGCTCAGAAACTGCAGGAGGTTAAAACTCAACAACAAAAGGGGTTACAAAAGCGTGATCATCAAACATTTTATGACAAAGATCGTACAAAATGGCCAAAAAATCCAAAAACAAGAGGTAGAGAAAATCCTCCGTCATCTGTCACACAATCCTGGAAGATATGTGCGACATGATTGTGTACAGCTCGGTACAGTACATTCAGAAAATGTAAAAATCCTCGACAGCAGTTCAAGCCATCATTTATATCGAAAACAACGAAAACCGAGGTGAAAGCGTTTATTGGTCTCGTGTACTTGTCAGGATTATTCAAATCAGGCTACGAGGACCTCAAAGGAATGTAGGCAACGGATAGTACAGGGAGAGAAATCTTTCATGTAGCAAGATTTCTATTTTTATTTGCCTGCTTACGTTTTGATGATGAACAAACACGAGAAGAGAGGAGAATGGTTAATAAATTCGCACCAGTTTCTGAGCTTTTCAACGAATTTGTGAAAAACTATAAGAATAATTTAAAGCCCAGGATAAACGTTACTATAGATGAAATGCTGGTGCCATTTAGAGGGCGATGTGGGTTTAGGATGTATTATGGCAGACTCAAAGATTCATTATATGGTAAACTCAGAACCATATACAGGTGCAGATGATGTTAGAACTAAGAAAAAGAAAAATGAATTAGGCGATGCAGCCAAAGTTGTACTTATCTTAGTACAACCAAGAAGTAATACTGGTAGAAATGTAACAACAGACAATTGTACCTCTATTGAACTATTAAAACAAAAGTTAACTCTTGTTGGAATTGAATTTTTGCCTGAAAAGAGAAGAGAAGAGCAGGAATCCGTTTTTGGTTATTAGTCAGAGTTGACGTTGGTGCATGCACAATGATAAAGCAGTTGACGAGAAAACAAAGAAACGTCACATAATTCTTTTTTATAACAGCACAAAGGGAGGTGTCGATGCACTCGATCAAAAATGTGCGAATTACTCGACATCCAGACGTTGCAGCTGTCAACGGTATAGTTCTATATCAATTTTCTCTTCATGGAAAAGAAATTATAAGATCTGAATATATCAAAGAACTTGGGATTGCATTATGTCAACCACTTATCCGACTTAGAGTCTCCAATCCAAAGGTTAGCAGCAAATTACGTAATGTGGCTTCCAATATTTTTCAAATTGATATCGAACGGGACGTTGAAGCCTTAGAAGATGTGATGTTAATTTTTACTGTATAATGTTAATTGGAATATGTATTTTAATATTTCAATACAATTTTGACTATAATCATATTTTTTTCACCCCTTTTTCAATAGGTCCTCAGGACGCAGTTGTACTACTTGCGTGACTTATATATATGGGAAGTCTAAAATATACCAAAACTTCCAAACACATAACGCTGAAGCGCTTCGCTTTAATACCTATGGACATCATCTTGACGAAATTACATAAAAATTCAGTCTCGTATTCACGTAGGAATAACGATCAGAGCAGATGCTTTATAAATCCGAACAGAAGAAACCGTGTAGCTAGAAGAAGTGGCGCATTTCGCGACAAGCCAGCCTACCAATAAAAATATAGTCCGTCGGATCGAAGCTGGTAGCGAACTGATTGACATGATAAATGCCCGCTTAACAAATTCTTCAGCCGTGTAGCCATCTAGTTCTATTAAGTATCTCAGGGTTGTAGGTAACAAGCCGCCGTATGATTGCGATGCATGGCATGCGTTCAGTCAGATTCATTCTTCTTCCATGTCTTCGTCTCCGTTCTACATTACATCCATCTCCTCTCCGTTCCTTCTCCGTTCTTCTTCATAGATATCTTACAATATACATACATACATATATACTTTATATATATATGTATATAAAGCGAAAAAAACGCAGTAGCAACTGTAACTATAACAGATACAAATAAACAAGAGGACAGATCAGTATTAGTATAACAGGGAGTAGCAGTATCGACAAGAAACGCGGCCATCAGCAGGTTTATACGAACACAACAACACAACAGGTGTTTTTGTAATGCGAACAGCGACACCAGAGCGCAAAAGAACGCGCATAACCGCCGCATAGAGCCGCAACAGCATCGGTGCTCGTTAGGAAGTTTTTCTCGCGACAGTCCACCGTTTATTTATTATGATTTTATATGTGACGATTTTTTCGGTACAGCGGCAGCCCGGGTATCGATGATATATATCATGCGCTGTTGAATGCTGGCCGATGCCGGTGGAGCTTTTAACCGGGCGAGAGACGCTCGCATCTCACATCTGGGAAGATCGTTGCGTCTGATAAAGTGTGTTCGGTCTGCGTTTTCGGTGAGCTTTTTTCGACGCATCTGTGCGATGTCGCGTCATCGCGCTATCGCTCCGGTATGAATTCTTGACATTTTTATTGTACGGTTAACGCTCGATCATGATTCCGAGATATCGCCGACTAACTTTGAGGTTATGCTCTCGGATACGATTAAATAAAAAGTTAAATACAGCCAAGTTTCACTTCATATTTCTCCATCATCAATAACACTTCCGTGACGTCGCTATATGAAGACGCACACACCTAACAAATTGAGATATTACCGCTGACATATGAGCTACATTAGTCAATAACACCACCACCCCTACACCGCCGTATTCCCAATTTCTCGGGCAAGTCGACGACCACCTGAAACTATAAGTCACAGCGCTATACGTGACAGCACCGCATTTTGGCGCCCTCTATAACCGATTATTACCGTCGTCGTCATCATCATCGTTGCGAATGGAGTGAAGCCGTACAGACAAATCATTTCTAGCGTGCGCCCCCTTTTCCCGTATAATATGATGTTATAGCTAGTCGTGGTGCTCAATCATCCTCGCCAACTTCACTACATCACCTTGAGGTTCTCACTTCACGCCCCCGAAACGACAAGTCGTAAACGAAGACGACGCGATCGCATCTTTCTAGAGTGCGACGAAGATGCAACACCTATACCGGTAAATAAATATTTTTATATGGAATCGACGGGGTGTCTCTCTCTCTCCAAGGATATAGCTCATACTTATTGGGGATATAACGGGGAAGTAGGAAAGATGTGTTCTACAGGTGATGGTGTTTCGTAAAAGAGGGGGAAAGAAACCTGAAATATCATCGTCATATCTCCTTTCTAACATGTGGGAATAAGTTTGAGTACCTCGGCGCTGTACTTTATGGGCTTTTTGACTTATGCCTTATTGATATCGAAGCCGCAAATATGAAATTTATGAAGCGTCTTCTACTGCGGACCTGATCCTCGATATTTCTTCCGTACGTCGGTTTCGTATCCCTACACGGATGTCCGGGGTGATATTTATTACCTGTAAGCGGATGGAATTTTGATGATTTCCCTTAACGGAAAATGGTTCTTTTTTTTGATTTATCGAGACTAGATATGTAATATTTTATAGGTGAGAATCAATTATGTATTTGCTACAGTATCTCCTCGATATCATTATTATTTGCACTAATATAATTCATATTGACAACAGGATAATAACCATTGGAGATTCTTTAAAACGGTAACGGTATTTTAATTGTATTAATCAGTCATGTTAAGGTATCTTGCATGCATTCATTAGGCAGAAATACTGTTGTGAATTTCAGAACTAAATTAAATGCAAAACAAATTAGATAAAAACGTAACAGTTCTCTTAACCTTCTCCTGAGTTCAAAATTTTTATTCAAATCAATACTATAGTACATACCAGGATAGAATTAATTACATTTATTGAATATTTTCTGTCTTAGTTTTATATGAAACCACAAGAAACGGATTGGTTTCCCTTCAAAAATAAGATAATGATTTTAACTCCATTTAAATTTCTTCAATAATAGCGATTTTTGTGTAGATTTTAGTCTTCTACTATCTTATTACCCCTTGTATATATATAGCCGATTTATTATTAAATTCACCCTCGTATATATATGACAGATATATTTACAGATTTCTGACTTACCGACTCAGATTTTAAAATCTTTTACAAATTTTTAAATATAATTCAATGATCTTAACGAGATTAATTATAATTATTGATTAATATAACTTAAATAAAAAAATTAAGTTATTTAGGCACAATTAACATAATTTAGATTTTTAAAATGATGATAGTTTGAAACTTTTGACTCTAACCTCTATTCTACAGTTTTTAAAATGTCATTTAATATATCTATTTAAAAAATAAGATGTATTATTATGTGTGTGTTTAGGCACTTACCTTTTATCAACAGGAACGGGAAGGAATGTAGAAGGATCAGGTTGTCTACAACATTGGAGTGACGCTTCGTGGATTTTGAACGGAAATATCCCAACTGGATCTTCTGCGGGTGATTTTTCAGCTAAAATACACTTCATACCACTATTTACAACACTTTCTTTTAGCTTATAAGTATCACTGCATTTTTAAAAAGCGATTTTATTAGGTGACGCCTTCGCAAACAATGCATGTTTACACTAAAAAATAGCGAATTAAATCTAAATCTCCTAAATCGATTCTGATTGGTCGACAGGTAAACGTCACAATAAACATAAGAGAATCGATAAATTAATACATTTTAATTACAAATTGCGGGATTATCTAATTTTAAAACGGAAAATCATTATTGAAATTGAATTCTACGTTAAAAACTGTTTAGTCTGACACAATATAGTAAATTAAATCGATGTATTAGAGAATTGTCAAATTTCCAGTTTTCATCGAAATTTAATAAAAATTAACTGTAGGATGATAAAATTAGTGTCTAGATACTGATTTAAATATGCTTTAAGCAATTATATACATATTTACGTGAGTATATCGAATTTTAATTTAGTTTTTAGTTCATTAACAAAAATATCCGAACAATTTCTTATATTAAGTTGTACAGCTGTGTACGGAAATATCAAAACGGTAAGATTTTTTTTTTTTGAGAGGATAAAATTTATCTGCCGACACTAATCGCGACTTTAAAATATAAAACAAGCGATCCCCTCTCCGTCTATTAAAACGGAGCTTCATTTTAATCAACATTTATTCAAATTAAAGCGTGAAACGAGCGCTCCAAATTGCCGAATTATATTCCTCCTCCTCTCTCTAGAGAGAAGGATATTAATCCTTTATGCCTGCCTGCGAAGAATAATTCAATTTACTACCCTATCGACATACGTTAATATTACGAGCTACTATTACTGCGCCGTCCTCTTCAGACCTTTTAAGGTTCATATCCATAAGAAAGAGGTGCCGATATAGACGGGGCTTGCGTTTATTAATGGGGGCGTCGGGCGTGAAATGACACCGTCGGACGCTCTATTAACGGATTAAAAGGATGATGTAGTAAGCGGCAATCCGATCACACATATTAAACTAGTCCTGTACGTGTTGAACCCCCTTATTTAATGTATTCATTGTGTTAAAGTCGAAAAGAAAAAAAATCCCATCTCATCTAACAATAAGCATCGAGAAATCTTTATCCTTTATATACTATATATACATATATATCGGAAAAGCGAAGCATATCGGTACAGGATGATGTATGGCAGTTTTTTATTGTACGTACAGGTTATAACATCGCAAGGAAACGTTTATATATCCCCGACCATCGGGCATATATCGTAGAAAGAGGATATATTCGGGAATCGATGGCCGAAATAATATAGGAAAGTTAGGGTTCGATCCGGTCATCTGTCCAGATAATATCGCTTGATAGATTGCTTCTCATTCAAGTAGGTGATTTTTATTATTGCACAGTTAGCTTTCCAATAGCGGAAGTTAACGTGAAATAAGGCGGATAAATTTGAAGGATGCTGCGACCTATTGAACGATATTAAATCGGTTATTCATGTCCTGAACGACAAGGATCTTTTTTAATTAAATTATGCTTCACAAAAAAAACATGTTTATTTCTGGCCTGCTGTCAATGGATGGTAAGAATGAAGGTTTAGCAAAAATGTAAGCACGTCTTCTCCACAATTTTTCTCTGACGAAGGTAAAAACTAATTATCGAAAGCTTAGAATATTAAATGGAGATTTTTTAAATCATCATTTCATTTTGGCTGCCTATCCTTCCTTTTTGACCTTAACGTCGTACAGCCAATACTTCTACTCTACCCTAGAAAAAAGCATGGTGATAGGTATGCGATGCAAGGTGATATTACACTGTGACCTAGAGGGTCTATTGTGCCCTTCGTTTCTTGCTGTGTGACTGAGGATTTCTTGGCTTCATAGCTGACTTGTTAAACCTATCCTCTTTAGAAAGTTTAGGACGTGGGGTGGCTTCCTCTTCTATCTCGTAAGATGTTAGGTGCATAACACTCGGAGAGGATATGTATCCTCTTCGGACCCAAGCATATGTGAATTGCAATTTGTATTATTTTTTCTAATATTATCATTATTATTAACATCAGATTCTTGCAACCAGGGTTTCTACAATTTGATCTACACATTTGTTCTTTGTTTTTGAACTATAGGCAGGTGACTATAGCCTTCGAAGACGCAAATTGTTTGACTGGCATATATTGTAGTTTTCTGGCCTTTTTTTGGAGAATTTGGTTCATTGTCGAAGTCTGCATATGTCACTGGCCTAGTACCTGAACTTGGTTCTTGGTCATTTTCTGTTCTTACTTCCTCAAGCTGCACTAGAAAACGTTCGGCCACCCCAAACTTGAAATCTAAGTAATCCATGATGTCCTTTGTCTGAAAGCTTTGGTGTTCGGCATTTTTCTATACTCCGTAACCATGCAGCCTCCACAGCAAAATCAACAAGATGGTAGATGGCACGTACTGGCCACTTATTTGTTCTGTATCTGATTGGATAGGTACTTTCCAATAACACCATCTAACAAATCTATTCCACCCATGTTAGCATTGTATATTTTGACCACTGCAGGCTGTTTTACTTCGCTATATTCTAAATGTGGCTTACTCCACCGTCTACATTTGGTTTCAAGTTAAGAATCTTCTACTGAGGAAAGTAAATACACTGGTCTGGCATCACTGCAACCACTTTTGAATCTTCTCTAATCATCTGTTCATAACTAGAATGTCAGATGTCAACTTGACCTTCTTTGGAATTATAGATTTCATAAGTGTTCCGGTCAAACCAGGAGACCTTGCTAATAATGTATCAATCAAAGCTGACTCTACTACTAAGTACCCTTTCCTTCATACAGCTGAAAATCTAAGGGAATGCCTTGCGGAGTACACATCACAAAAATGTTTAAGCCTGTGGAGGATTTGGCTTATTTTTAACATACTGCCTCATATTAACTTGTATCATTTGTTCGTCTATTGACATGTTCAAACTTCTCGGGTTTTCACGACAGGTTTTTTGAATTTTGGCAAGCATTTTGGTCTGATTTTCCAAAACTTATCTAAAGTTCTGGTTCCTTTAGACACAGCATTATCGTCAACAACTTTCAGTCGGCGATCGTAATTGAAAATAACGATTCCTAGACATGTTGTCAGCTACAATCAACGTTGAACAGGCAAAAAATTTGCTAATTTCATGAGCAGAAATATCTAAACACTTAGCAGAAGTCTGCACCTCTCGCATGTTAGTGAACAATGCCACTTTCTCAAAAAAAAATCAGCATCCAAACATATGCTAAAATATTCGAAAGGTTCTAAGCAAATATCATCGCTGTTAATTTTTGTCTGAGTATAATCATTTGTTGATAGACCAAGGGTCGTAACCTGAATGAAGAATTCCAATTCTTTTTGTCGTTAGGAACCAAGTTAGTCAGATGAGTCAAAGCTAGGATCTGCTTCAATATCATCGATGGCAGTGACATCGTCCAACAATTCCTCAGTATCATCATCATCATCAACATTTTGAATTAAATTTTCATCGATATCCGAATCATCAGGTTTAAATCAGCCACTATCTTTTCAAGATCTTTCTGAGGGTGGTAACCTAACACGAAAAGTAACTCTAATTTCTAGTCCCCAAAAGAAATACAATAATTTCTTAAGATATCGACAAAGACTCAGAGGCATTCTGCTGCCTCTGCTTCCTGTCAGCAATCGAAATTTGTCTTTGCTCATGGTGATAATAAAGTTTGTCTCATGCCATTATGTCCAAACCAGTCCTTCATTTTAAGTTTGATCAGCCATCTTTTTTCCGAGTTTGTCTCCATTTCATCTATTGCAGTATATCCTGGCGCCTACAAGAGGATGACTTTGTTTTTCTCGCCCAGATCGTTTAACTAAACAAGCATTCCCAAGACATTTTTGCAAAGCTGATTTTGTAGGAGCTCAACCAACGCATTAATGGCTTCTAGTTTGAATTTTAGAATAAAACTCAAGCCTTTCATATCAGCTCTAAAATAATATAATAGTCCTTGAATTTATTACCTTAACTTATTGATTTATTTCTAATTAAGTCCAGAAAAAAGAAACGAAATTGATTTCGATTCAATTGTTTCGAGAATTTAAACGATAAAAGAACTGCATCGAACTCTAACTAAACAAAACGTACAACACCCCATCTACCCCGCGTTGTTTTCGAAATCTTTTCTTAAATATTCCACCCGTTGCAATCTAATTAGTTCCCTTCGGGCTACATCCTTCCTATTTAACACAAATTATTTCGCGACAGCCATTCCACGACGACCAGTTTTATAATGCAAGGCCGCCTTCGTTTGCATTTATATATTTTTAAGCCCGGAGTAGCAGATTGCCGGGACGGTAAACAATAACAGGCACTAAAAAAGAAGGTGGGGACCGGTCGCAATTACCCCCTTGAAGATGAGCGGCGAAGAAGGGACGAAACGTAGTACTTACCCGTTTTTAGGCGGATATACACAACGAGTTAGTACCGGTAGTAATCGTCATCGGAAAGATGTTTTCTTTAGTCGGGGGAGGGGGTTGGCGGGGAATTAATTAAATATAACGGTTAATGGAATTCATTGTGAAGATGTATCCACCCGCAGTATAGGAATATTAACGCCCGCGGGGGAGATACATATATATGTAGTATGTATGTACAGGGAGGCGACGTTGAGAAGCGATGAATACGAAAAGGAAAGACGTATCTCAGCGGAGGCGTATAGTCCGCACATAAACTGAAATCCTCGAGACCGTTTTGTCGGCAGTTTATGCTTGGAAATGCAAAACCCTGACTGTTTTACATTTCAGTAAGCTCATATTTAATGGCGTCTGTGAACTATATACACCCTAGCCAGAGCTCTAAGATGTTATACGCTTATAAGTAAGTATATACTATTTCCACGTTATATTACCCCCTTTCCTTCAGCTTTTGTAGATGGATATACTCCTGCACGTATACACATACATACATACACGTAAGGTATGGATAGAGAGAGAGAGAGAGAAACAGGGAGACAAGATATTCCGGGGTGTGTGTGCGTGTTTTCCTGCGAAGAGAAGAGAAGCAGCTATAGCAGATTTAGAGCAGCTTAGATTTTATGGAGCAAATGAAATTACATTCCCCTTTAAAATATGATGAGCTCTCCCGATAATGAAACCCGGTTCTCAATCTCTCTCTCTTGAATATTGTCGTGAACGCGGATCGCGGCGAGAAAGTAAACTTGCGTAATATCTACAGGGGTTGACACTTTAGTCTCGTGCCACAATGCAACCGCATTTTCATAACATCCTTTTTATTAGTTATTAAATATTTTATTAATTCTTTACAAAACTGGAGGTCGTAGAATGGGACCTTTTTCACCGAAGGTGCTGTAAACCAGGGTTTTATATAAATATTTACGAGAAACAAGCATATGTCAGCTGATTTTTCTTTTTCATCAAATCATCAAAGGTCCTACACATACTCTTTAAACTCTTTACTTTAAACTCTTACTTTAAACGTAGTGGTCCTGACGAAGACGCAGGTTTTGGTCTCTTGTTACCATGGTACGAGGAGGAGGTCTGTCCAAGTCCAGGCCAGCCGTTGCTGCTACAATGGGGTTGGAGGACTTCCCCATTTGGTCCAAGGTATTGGTAGCCAGCTCCGCTGCGAATTGACAAAGAGATGGAATTTCCAGGTCCCTTCGGAGATCAACATTCCTCACGAACTAGATGGCATCCTCAAGATTTTATTTTGCTGGGCTTCCAAACGTTTGAGGTGTGTCTTCGCAACGCAGACCCAAGATGGAGTGTATCAAAAGTTTAAGTCTCAGAGAAAGCAAGCTTTCCGTGCAGATAAAGGGGTAGACTATAGATCTAGCGGCACCAAAACGGTTTATAACCTTTGTTACGTGTCGGCGGACGGTCAGCCTGCTGTCCAAAATCATCTCAAGATAGTTGACCGAAGAACACCAACTCAGGCGATAGTCGGCAATAAAAAAGTGGTCATAGGCAGGACGTAAGCGCCTGGTAAATCGTATGGCGTGACATTTAGCCTCATTGAGCTTCAGGCGCCGTCTAATGGACCCGTGAAACATATCGTCCGAGCTGCGCTGAAGGCGGCGAAATACAAGGGCCTCGCTTCTGGATGACGTAAAGATGGCAGTCTCATCAGCGTAAATTGTCTAATGCACTCCTTGGGTTCTAGAAAGGTCGTGAACGAACAGATAAGACCAGAAGATCTTAACCACTTCTGGGTTGATGCCTATCCACCACCATTTTGTAGATAAGTGCCATACCATACCGTGTCAAAAGCATGTGCGAAGTCCAGAAATATCGAAGCCATCGTCCTTCATCGTGCCTCCAGGGAATTGCGAATCGCCTCCGTCACTCGAAAGAGCTGAAAATCCGTGAATAGATCTTCACAGAAGCTGAATTTTTAATCTTGGATTATATCATGAACGAAAAGTTCTGCTTGAAGACGGCTGAGTATAACAGATTCAGCAATTTTTGAAGAGATTTTTGACAGGAGAGAGTGGGGGCGGTAGTTCTGCGGAAAAGTGGAGTCTTGATCCTTTCTAGGTATGGGAACTATCGTAGCTTTCCTCCGGAGTTTAGGAAAGTAGTCAAGATCTAGGATGGCATTCGAGGCATCGACGATTGGTTTTTTGTATTAGTTTAAACTGCATCAGGACGATAAAATGTCACGTTTGCCGGTTGTTCATCCAAAAACAAATTGGAAAATGATAAAAGCTATTCATTATCATCTCGGGGATGTTATATTGTTAAGAATGAATTCATATAATCGACAATTTCAGATTTTCGAGGATGCAAAATTTGTTTAATTATTTCGAGTTGAAAAAACATCAAATACACTTCGCAAAATTATTTCGCAAATACGATGCCGACAAGGAAATTAATAATAAAATGTTTCTTTCTAATTGTTTGTGCAGTATTGAAGCTGCACGATTTAAATATCCTAGATTGGTAGCTGTGGTATCACAACATAAACCAATAATCTTATTTTCTAAATTCCAATCAATTAGAGTTTCATAAACTGTCAAGGATTGTTCTTTACCCGTTGAATGCTGCAATAGTTCCAGTCCTTGAAAATAGTATAGGGATGACTCAGACAGAAGCTGTATTATCAGCAATAGAGCAGTGAGGAGCAGCTGAAAAATTCAGGCAATGTGTTTTGATATCATGGCAGTAAATACTGGTCGCCATAGGGGAACCTGCATCGTGCTAGAGCAATTATTAGAGAAAAATTTTCTTTATTTAGCATGTTCCCACCATATTTTAGATGTTGTTTTAAAGGAAGATTTTAATTTAAAAATGGGCTGATTCGCCGCTCTTCAAGCAGAAATTTTTCGAAAATTCCAGACTGGGTGGTCGAAGCTAGACAAAAATAAATACAAAACAGTTATAGAAGATAAAAATTTTACAAAAAATAAGTAATCCGGAACAAATTTCGACTTACTTTTTTGAACAATTAAAAATTTGCTGAACCCAGGGATGATTATAAAGAATTCATCCAACTTTGCCTAATTTATTTCGGACGTCTATCACACGAAAAAATTACTAGAGTACCTGGAGCTGTTCATCACGCCAAATGGATGGCAAATGCCATTTATTTCCTCAAAATACATCTTTTCAGGGATCAATTTTCGTTAACTGATTTAAAGGCTTATTTATAATCAATATTGAGGGCCCCAACCAAGACCTACAATTATTAAAATCTTTAATTCAATATAGAATAATTGCAAACAAGGCATTGTCTAAAATAATTAACCATCTATATGGTATCACAATTGGAGAAAGTTGCCTTTTCATTTTTCGAATGATAATTTGGACAAAAATGTGAATACAAGTATGGTTAGAAAATTATGGGTCGAAGAAGAAAACGATGTTAAGTTAATTCTGATAACGGGGATCTAAAAGCAAAACTTAATTTCAAATAAAGTTGATCATTTGCTGGACAAAGAAATTGATTATTTTGTTTCTTCTCGGACTTTAAACTTTTTGAGAAAGATTTGAAATCGACAACTTTAACCTCAATGTGGCACATGTTAATATTATCAGATTGAGCTGAAACTTTGCCAATCGCATTTGTGACATTTTAGGTGGATGAGCCGGTCGAAAATCCAAAATTATTTTTTTCTAACCACACTAATGCTGCAACGGAGGCAAAAGATCAACCAGAGATGAAACAACAAGTCATAGGGCGTCTGGTATTGTGAATAAAATGCAGCTGCTATTTTTGGTGTTACAATGTTAGTTGTTCAGTAAAACATCCTTCCTTTTGGTTGTGATGTACCAAGGGGTCTTCTAAAGCTAGCAGTACTCTCAATTTCAACAGAGGAACCGTTTTCCAAGCTTGAAAGTGTCACGGTTTCCATTAGTGACAAGTGACAAGTGAATGGAAATGACAGTGAAGTTTGACAACTTACGGAAGACAGGACTGGATTAAGGTCATGTTTAATAAGAACCACGACCTATTAGCTCACTTGGACATAAACAGCTACTCCCGGTATATAATAGATATATGTATATAGGTGTGTATGTAACAGATCCGTATAAGATGGTTAAAGATATACAATATATACATAATACATTTTATCCATCTTACATTTTCATTCTTCTCCTGTTATGCCGTTCTATATGTAAGGGTATTACGGGTTCTTTATTTTCTCCTCCAGCTTCGCGGAGTATATAATAAAAATACATCATGTATCACCTTCTATACCGACAACAGCGCTTTTATTGACGTCAATAAAAATGTTAATGTCGTATTGTCTCTGTCGTATATTTCGCGCAGGAATTACGTTTGCGTTCGTTCGCAAAACATATTATCTATGTATATATATATATTGGTATAGTATAGTGTGGATGTGTGTTGTTACTGCATTCGCTTCGCCTCCACCATCTTACACTACGCTCGCGCTATATAACGTTCAACATCCAGAGAATAACGAGAGACGGTAATAAAATTTGCCAAATATGTAGAATGCCACCATAAAAATGGAATATATCCGAATGAGATCCGAAATGATCGACTACCAAACGAAACTAGAAGAGAATGGAAGCTTTCGTTTCGTTCGTCGAGAAAAAAAATAAATAAAAAGAAAAAAATTTCCACACACAACGCACAACGTGAGTGTACACCTATTACGATTCACACGTCTCACGACGACGACGACGTCGACGGACTTTTGGTTAATTTATTCATTGTTGTTCCTTAGATAACCACCGATATGACCCGTGAAGTGAATTATATCTCAATTAAAGAGCCCGGGCTTACATGAATCGGCCGAAATAAAGCCACCTTATCGCTCTGATATGTTGTTTTAATTTATTTTAATTACGTTGTTTATACGGCGCTTTGCACCTAACCGGAAATCAGTTTCACTTCACCACGGTGTACCCCCTTCGCCTATAATGGTTAGGTTCCGCTATTATATGTCGACTCTATATAGCTGTTTTTTTTATATATATGTCTGTATACGACCGTTTCATTTTATTTTATTACCGAATTTATTTTTATTCCTGTTATAAATATTCATATCTCTTGGGATTTTGTTGGTAATTCGTGTTAATAGTAAGAGTTTTTAATGATCTTCAAGATAAGTGGCTAAACAGGAGTTCACTTTTTCGTTCCTGTCAAATAAAATAGAAAAATAAAATATTGTATCTTTTAGATATGTACTCTCTCTACTTTGTATTTTAATAACCTTAGGACGTACGTATGTTCACAGGATCTCTTCTTATCGAAATTATCGAAATTGTCAATTAATACTTTTTCATTGAGAATTTTACTCCGCATCAAATGGTGTAACAAAATATTAAGCTTTGTATTTAAACAAAGCGACTTTTTGATTTTATTTTGTCAAGGGTGAACAAAAATATAAAGTAATTCTACAAAAATAAATAACGCAAAATGACAGTAAATGAAAACAACCAAATGACAGAAAGCACTTACTCGTTCAGTGTAGCTAACTTAGAATGTAAAAATCAAAAATGATTTTTATGCTACCATTTCATTTCAGTTGAGAATACTCGCATTGTACCTACATTGCATTAGTCTGGTGGATATGACATTATATTTCATGGCATGCAAAATTAAAAGAAAAAGAATGCTTTCAGAATTGTCGGCTACACGATTTAAACCGTGTGTATTATCATGTATGGTGCAGTATCAGTGATTATTTCGAGGGTAGCCCTAGAATTACCAGAGCTAACAAAGAAAACACCAAAAAAAATTCAGAAAAGTGTGTTTATTTCTCTACGTATTTTCAGTTTGATACATTTTTTCCAGCGATGTTCAATGGCTTGTTATATAGTGAGAAATGTTGAGCTCTTCAAAATAGCCATTTACCGCAAACTTCACCTCTTCATTGTTGGCAAATCTTTTACCACCGAGAGTCATTTTTTTCAAGTCTGGAAGCAGAAAATAATCCCTGCTGGTTAAATATGTCGTGAGGAAGCAATTCCAACTTGAATTCATTGATTTTGGCCATCACGATAACGCAGGTGTTGCGGCCGTTTTATCTTGATTTCATCACTTAAACGTAGGTAAACTATGTGCCTATGAGTTCAGTCACTCGACGTGGACACGCTGTATAAGCTGTAGTTTTGACAGCTAAAACCTGTGTAACACCAGTAAATTGTCATAATTATGACAGTTTGACAGGTATTAGCTGTCAAAACTAAAGCTTATACAGCATTTGTCCACGTCAAGTGACTGTGCTCATAGGCACATAATTTACCTACTCTGAAACGCTGCAATAAGTTCGCATAATACTCGTCGAACATCACGAATGAAAATTATTCCTGAAAATTGAAGCCATAACTTTACCGACAGATAGAACTGTCTTGACCTCTTTCGAGCCGATTCTTCCCTTTCAGTCCAATGTTTTGATTGCTACTTGGTCCCAGGTGTGAAGTAATGAAGCCATCATTCATTCATGGTTAAGAATCGACCCAAAAACTCTGCTTTATTGCTGGGAAACTTCGCCAACCACTCGATTGAAACAACCTCACGATGGTGTTTTTGTTTCATTCAAGTTCACTCATCCTACACCATTTTGTGGATTTTCTTCACCATTTCTGGCGTGGTTGACCACTACCATGTTCGTCTTGGCAGCTCATACGATCTCGTTTAAACTCTATTAACTAATATTTATTATATATGTATAGAGCAATGGTTGAGTACCTACATCTCGATTTCTTGTATTCTGGGATCAGTGATCGAATTTTATTGGATTACAGATTAATTCATCATGTCATCAGGAGTTCTGACGCGGCATCGTAAGAATGTACTTTCTTTATTGGAGGCAAAACGTTTCGAAACAATAGTTATTTGATAATTTCATTCGAAGAAGATGTGAACGCTAAACAGACAGATTTAAGAACTTAGATTTGACGAACACATTGAATCTTTACAATAATAAATGTACAAATATGTCGTTAATTGTGTAGAAATTGCAGATAACTATACACACATTGTCAAAAAATTCCACGTCTGTTTCGAATAGAATAGAAAAAAGCATGCAAACCAAAATAATAATGTAGAAAAACCGATCGACCAAAACTTGCAAGAGCTAGGAAATGGGAGTCTTCACGATTCATTGTCGAAATCTAGAAACAACAGAAACAAGACAAACCTCTTACGACTCAAAAAAAATTTTTTTTGGTTGACGTTAATAATGATCAATTTGCAATAGAAATAATCTGTAAACCAAATGCTATTTTCAGTGTTGTGTATGTGATGCTATTGAATTAACTAAACATTTTACTATGAATGATTTTGTAATTGTTGAATGAGGTTCGAATGATGTACTGAGGGGATCTGCTTTCCCAGTCGCACACAAACATTATTTTTCTAGGAATATCCTTCTGCTATGGTCGTCCAATACTTAATAAACTGATTTATGATTTTAATTATAAAATGTATGAATTATCCCGATCTTATAACTTTGCTATTTTTTTTCATAGATGCTAATTAATATATCTATTTTCTGATTTTTATGTACTTATCGTTCAATTCCTGAAGTCTTATTAACGAAAACATAATATTATATGATCTGCAATTGGTATTTAATTAATTGTTGTTTTATTGACCTACAAGTGGAAATATTTCAAGAATTCAAAGATAGATGATGTATTTCTAGATGGTACTTGGTTTCCAGATCAATTTCCAAGAAGTAAGAGAAAGTTATTTGAGTATATTGGAGAAATTTTGCAATCTTTAGTACAATCTAGCGATCTCGTGACAGATAGCACAAATATTGAAAATCTGATATATGTATCAATAAATGACAACTATTGACCTGTGCAGCGACTCATAATTAGTATAAATACGAAGTTTCATTGTTATTAGACAGTTAGTCTTTGAGCTATCGTCACCCAAGTAACATAATCAGGAATGAAAAGTGAAATATGGAAAAAATCGAATATCGTGCCGTTATAAAGTTCCTTACCAGGCAAGGAAAATCAGTCGCGACCATAATGAATGAGATGTCATTGGTTTACGGCGACTCTTGTCCAGGAAAAACCATGGTGTACAAGTGGCATAGTTTATTTAAACAAGGAAGGGAATCCCTTGAAGACGACCCGAGGCCGGGCAGGAGCATTGAGGTGACCACGCCAGCACTTATCCAAAAAGTTGAAAAAATTGTACTCGAAGATGCTCGACTAAAGAAGAAACAACTCGCAGAAATGGTTGGAGTATTCGATACAACAATCGAGCAAAATCCTACAACGATCATCTCGGCATGTCTAAGGTCAGCGCAAGATGGGTGCCGAGAATGCTCACGCCGCCGCAAAAACGACAGCGCGAGTGTTCGCGTGCATTTTTTGACCTCTGTAATGAAGACAAGGATGGTGTATTGAGTCGAATTGTTACTGGAGGCGAAACTTGGGTTCATCATTATGAACCTGAGTCCGAACAAGACTCCATGCAGTGGCACAAAAATTTTTCACAACACTTCCTAAAGAAATTTAAATTGTCACAATCAGCTGGGAAACTCATGGCAACGGTATTTGGAGACTCGGAAGGAATATTGTCGATTGAGTATAAAGATAAAGGTGTTTCTATAACCGGAGAATATTACGCTTCAATATTAGAGCGACTAAGAGAAGCCATTAAATTAAAAGACGGGGAAAATTGACGAAAGGTGTGATTTTTTGCACGACAACGCGCCCGTCTACAAGAGCCGCGTTGCGTTAGCTGCCCTGCATAAGGTGGGCTTCGTAAATTGTGAATCACCCACCCTACAGCCCAGACCTGGTAAGAGAAGTGATTATTACCTGTTTCCGAAAATGAAAAAAAAGCTGCGGGGTAAAAAATTTACTGCCGATGATGAAGTCAAGGAGGCAGTTTCGGCGTATTTTGCAGATAAAGAGAAATCATTTTTTTATGAGGGTATAAATAAATTAATTGAAAGATGTGAAAAATTTATCCGTCTTGCAGGTGAATATATTGAAAAAGAAAAATAATTATAAACTTGTGACCAGTTCGCATATGTTTCTATTTCTGTTTCAAATCTTCTTCTTCTTGAGTTGAGGTTATTCATTCCTTCTCTCTCCACAGTTTTCTGTTTTTTGTTTCTTCCTTATTTATTCCTTCCCATTGAATACCTCGCTTCTTCTCTTACTCTCTATTCCCATGTTTGCCTAGGTCTTCCTCTTGGTGTTTTGCCTGTTCGTTTTGTTTCATATACTCTTCTTGGAAGTCTTCCCTCTGGCATTTAGCAAACATTATCGAACCATCTTAGCTGGTTTTCTCCTATTTTGTCGATTACGGGCTCTATTCGTATAGTTGTTATCTCCTTATTTTGTCTCTTCTTGATTTGTTTTTAATCTTCTTGAGGAATCTCATCTCTATTGCGTTTATTCTTGATTTCTGTTTTTCTGTCAACGTCCACGTTTCGCTACTGTATGTTATTGTGGGTCTGACTATTTTCTTTACTACCTCGGCTTTTATTTCCTCGTCAATTTCACTTTTAATTAGGAATGTTCCCAAATATTTATGGTTTTCTACTTGTTCTATGCTATTTCAAATACGAAGTATATTTTAGTGTTGTAAACGAAAGAGGAACTCCCAGACTAAAATCTAGCTCCGCTTTAATATGGGTTGGACTGATGCCTTTCAAATGAAAGCATTGGATTACATAACGATGATTTTTCCATGTTGATGGCTATCATATCTGAACTCAAGAGACCTTGTTGACATTTCATTTTACTAAAAACTATGCGTATCAAATTAGAAAAAAATATTTTGTTAAAATAAAATGATGAAGAAGAAAATAATTGACTTTTACCTTTATTAACATTAGAGTATCTATCACCATTACATTAGGTACACCACATACAATAGCAACTCCATTTTGAAATCCACTCATTTACATTTCACGCCGGCCACACATAATTGAATTGTTTTATTCGCTGCGTGCCCCGTTCCAGTATTATTTTATACAGCCGTATAATACCGAAGATAAAGAGTAGGCACTACATATTGTTGTAGTGGTGTGGCGGCACACGGTTAGATAGCGCCGCTAGATAACCCACTGATATATGGTTATAAAATCATTCTTAACAAATTGTCATGCGAACTGCCCCACGATATAATATGCATAATCGTGCCTCTTTCTCCTTTCCGACTAATACATATAGGTACACCAGGGCTATTATTATCTAACCCTGATTATTTGTTGTATACTTCAGGTTATATGGTTTAAATCACCTAGATTGCGTTTAAACGCTTCTGTAAAACATTTTTATCAAATTCTAATTTTTAGCTAACACGCGATAGAGATATATCAAACTTTTGCAGAAACCGGTGTTGTGCAAAATCCGCCATATTCGAAACTTATTGTATATTTATGCTGAGCGCTTAACCATACAGGAACGTTATTCGAAACAGTGATGGATGTACACATAAGCCGGGAGTATTGCGATAAATTATACCTTACCAGCTCGTTATTAATTACTACAACTTCATCCGTTCGCTATTAATCTTGGCCAATTAAAATAAACCGTCTAGTAACTGAGAGATTGTTACGCTTACATGCATTGGACCTATGTTTATGCATGTATTACAATGTATGGAGTAATCGTGTAATGTTCAACAGTTAAAGCGCATGCAGATTATGACTTTTACTGTGTATATTGTATAATACACACAACGCCTACTTTAGATTAATCCTATATAAGCTAGAATATGTGCTTTTTGTCCCACACACCATAGAAAATCGATCTGTCACATGGATTGTCAAACATCGCTGTCACATTGACAGATTCATATTTGCCCCACAATAACCTCCAAAATTTACGATATGTAAAACTCTTTTTTAAATCTCCTCAAAAAAATCTTTCCCGTTTATACTTAATGAGTACAGGAGCGACGACATCCAACAATTTATCAAATCGTTTTTGATTAATAGCAGTATAATGGACGCTATATACACCACTACTTAGACATGCTCTCGCATAGACCTTGTAACCTCTCTCTCTCTGATGCGGATCTCGAATATAGCTATTATTATTATTATTACTATACTATACATGCACACACAGGGGGATGTATAATATAGCGCGTGCGGACAACACGTATATAGGTCTCATATGGCATCGAGTATAGAGGCCGCACAATTAATCATGACCGGTGCTGACACGTCTCTCGCCCGTTATGTCATTAATATAGTCAGCTCGGAACTGCATATACGCGCGTGTGGATGCTCTCTTTCACGTCTGCCTGATGTTCTCCCGTGTGTGTGTGGCACAAGAGGCACAGGTGCTCCAGTAAGTTTTGAGGTGTCGGACGTTGGGTTGGCTCGTTTTCGGGTTTTTGGCTTATTGAAACGGTGCGGCGATCATAAATCAACCACCCTTAAAATTAATGATTGTATAGATTTTATGCGCGTTAAAGAGACTTATTTCTCATCGGTAACTGTATACCTAAATGGATAGAGATTAAATTATTAATAATTCTAGAAGCTTAAAATTCGAATAGGAGTACATCAGGGAAGTGTTTTAGGTCCTTTGTTATTTCTAACGTTTATAAATCATATATTTTCAACTGTATTAGTGAATTAAAGTTCTAAATTTAGAAATAAAATCTTTATTTTCTTAGTTTTTGTAACTTCTTTTTAATTGGAAGACAGTAACGCAGTACTGGTAACTAAAATAGTATTAACGCTTGATACTGCAAATAATCTATAAGGCAAGATGAAAAGCCCCGGTTATTGATTAAGTTCTTTATTGAAGTGTCAAATTTTCGTTCGGGAATACGAACTTCTTCAGGGCAACTGTTAAATAACAATAGAACATAAAAAGAAACAATACAAAATAGAATAATAATTGAAACTACTTTACACAATTTGAACTTTTATACTAAATAATTAACATTAATCGATGTTGTAACTTTGATGAATAAATACATTATAATTATTAAAACAAAGCTGTGTAAATTTTAAAACCATACCGTCAACCGGGGTTATATCGGACGATATTTTCAATTGTATTGCCTGTATTTCTTTTGTTATGCGAATTTAAAGCTAACTAATGTATTCTATAGTAGTTTGATTTTACTCTTGTCTTCAAAGTATGGAAAAACAAAGGAATCTCTGTGTCCCTTATAGGGTCGAAGGCAACTAACACATTCTTTGGTCGTTTCTTTTTTGGTCCCTTCACTGTACAAAAACTTAACAACAGCAAAGCAGCCTTCTTGTAATGTATCACAGTTGATTGGAAGTTCAACGTCCGATACTTCCGAGGTCGAATCATCGTTTCTAATATCGCTTTCTGATAATATCACAGGGGTTGTAGTATCATTATTGGCATTTCCTTGAGACGTAGATGTGTTTCCATTGGCACTATTATTATTGACATCATCTTGGTAAGTAGATGCAGTTGACGCACTACCATGGAATTCGTGCAGGTCTTCAAGACCCACCGATTTGCCAGCAGGAACGTTAATCTTCGAACTACGCTTGGGTCTCCCCGTGGTTTGCTCCAAAGGAGAAACTATCGCGCTCATCACTTCTACAAACGACGCTCTCATTTCATATTGTGTGTCCCCTGCTGGTCGTTTCTGGGTGCTTTTCAAAACTTGTTCTGGATCAAATGGGATTATGCCCGTTGCTCGGAAACCAGACACTATATTATTCGACATGCGATTCTTCGATTTTTCCAGAAGTTTCTTTAGCAAGGAAGGCAAGACGGAAGAACCTCCCATACGGCAACCTTTGATTTGCGAATAAAAGGTTTTGTCATAGCAGAAATAGGTAGAACAAAAGAGAAAAGTGATTATGTGGGTAAACAGATTTTAGGGTATGGAGGTATATTGCGAAATAGAATTGTAATTTTGGGAAAAGATAACAATCACAAGGCCTAGAGGTATATTAGTGAATAAAGAAACAACATCAAAAGAAGTCAATACAAAGCCAGGCAGCAACTGAAAGTTGTTGATCTTTGTGGCAAAACTATCTCTGACCCTAAAACAAATATGGTCCGCAAAAGCCCTGTCAATTATTTTGGCGATGTATTTCCCAAGACTTTGAGTGGGGCTATTAGTACAAGATATGATAGGTCTCCTCTTTATGAACTTTGACTAGGCCATAATACTTGGTGAAATAGAATTATATGTTTTGAGGTCTTTGGCCTCTTCGTCGGTAACATGCCCTTTAGTATTGAGTAAGTTAATTGAAAAGTTATTTCTCTCTATTTTGAAAGTCGGGTCTTTCGGCAGAACCTTGTAAGTCGTAAGGTCAGAGAGAACATCAAGAGACTTGTGGGGATAAGAATCCCTGTCAACGGCTACAGTGGTGTTGCCTTTGTCAGGTCTAGTGATCAAGATATTAGGATTCTGCTTCAAAAACGAATTGACTTCTTTTTCAATTGGTGTGCTGGGGATTTAAAATCTGGGTTATGGGAAAAATTGGTAATTAAGTGTGTGTCCTTTAGCCCGGATTTTGTCTCTTTGAAAGAGATTCTGAAAGATATTTAAATAAGTTTATATCTTTATAAGCGATAGGCAAACTAAATTTGTGACCCAAAGACAAGAAATTCTTTATGTTTTCGGGAAAGTTACCTTGAGTGATGTTGACGAACCACTTGTTTTCGGTAGTTTTAGTTAAGTAAAGAGATGGATCACTGAGTTTAATTTAGAAAAAATTCGGTTGTATTTTGAATGTTGAACGTTAACAAAATCAATAAAAATATGAAAAGGTAGTAAATAATATAGATCAAGTTCTATTTCGTGAAAATGGTTCTCTAAGGTTCTAATATTAGTATTAGTTTCGTTAATGACTTCTTTTTAATATATAAAGAAACAAATTATCTCAACTATTATAAATTAATCCGGATTTATTGCATGGCAGGAAGAATTAATCAGGCAAGTACGTAGTTTCGCTGTCTCATTTTAAACAAAATAATTTCACGAAGCACCACCAAGCAGAGACTTAATGAAATTAGACAAGGTCGAAACATCGGTAGGACAATCCTTAATAACTATCCGCACCTGGATTTCATAGCTCGGCGTTAGATAGCGGACAGAGGCGGTAGGAGATCAAGAAGCATCGCAGAAGGACAACAACAGGCAACAACTTCCCCAAGTTGGCAATATATATCTATGTATATAGGTATATAGATACGTATAGACCCCCGATAAGGTCTCCTCATCCTCTTTCTTATATTTCTCGCGCGCTAGAGAGCGAACAGCGCGCGAATATTAGAAAACCCGAATGAGATTTATGGGCGATGTCAAGCTATAAGCCATCGCAATCTTGGATAATGGTTGGAGTCCTCCTCCTCACCGCTACGAAACTGAAGCATGGCGGCGGCAACGGCGGCGGTGGCAGCGACGGAATTGCGAAGGAAGAGACTCCATGGGATGGGAACAACGCGAATTAATTAATTGGCTCACAAAATAAAGACCATAAATTCACATAGCGTCACAAATTATGGGCGAGATAGGGAGTGTCGTGAAATAAAATAACCATATCTATAGAGCTTCTCTCCAGCCAGCGCTACTGCTGCTGGTACAAATGCTGCTGCCTTCCTCTCACGTTTATATACACGTAGATACCTTACTCGCTCGCACCAATCCAGACGATTATTAACCGGACGGAGATGCAAGAAGCAATGTTAAATGAGCCACCTATTTTCGCGGATATCTCGTCGGATATTTATATAAAAGTTTTACTTTTTAATGCCTTAAATGCGCTAAAGTTCGTTTTTTTTTCGCTCCATCTTTCCTCCAACCGTTCGGACGGAGTCGATGTCTCTCCCTTTTTTTTTCTAATTCTTATTTTGTTCTTCTTTCGGTCGTCGTAGTCTCCACAGCGACGTTATTCTCCTCCGGTCTTTTCTCTACTGGAGAGTTCTGAAATTATTCGAAATTTGAATATCCTCCGGCGTAATTAGTGTCGCTTCTTTTACTCTGAACTAATTAAGCAATTTTTATTTCGGCGTAATTTCATTTGAATTTTCCGCTCGATCCTTCTACGTTAATGACGTGATCGTCGAATAAAAAATTTCCTTTTTTTCTTTTGCCCCGTGTATATAACGCGGCAGTCACCCTCTAAACTAACGAGCGGGGGCACTGAACTTGGAGTATACCAATTCACTATGGGGCCAAAACATTATAAAAATAAAAAAACATGCTTTAGAGTGGTTGTAATACGACATTTAGCTAACTAAGATTCTATAGCAACAATTTACACTATTATTAACATAGGCGGCTGTGGAATAATTAAGTGATGACTTGTCATACATTCGGCTGTCATCGGAGTGCAATTACTTGAAAGCGTAGATGTTTTTGTATGAAAAATCGAAAGCTTATAATCGTGTTCGACCAGTGTATTAGTGCTTTACAAGATATGGAAAAATAAACCGGTCACATTTTCTTACTGTTATACAAATTCACGGTTATTATTTTAATGTCTTGCAAAATAGAGATTTGTTGTATTTAGTTTTAGCAAATTGTATTACAAATGATCCTAGACATAATTTATTTTGCGTTTTTTTGCGCTTTCTGAGATTTTTTTTTTAAATATATGGCATGCCGAAAAAAAAATAAACTCAAAAAGTGGATGCAGTATATAATTTCGTTTCAACAAAATGGAAACAAAAAGACCTTTCGTCAGTGTCCATAGATATTTTGAAAGAAAATTGTCGTTTTTTATTTTAATTTATCTAAAAAGTGAAAAATGTGTCATCGAAAAATGGAAAAGTTTAAAACTAGGTACTTGAATTCCTATTTAAATTTTGAGTTCTAAATCTAATGAAATAGTTGCTTCTGGTCGTCCTAGAATTGATTTTCACTTAAAATCAGATAGATCAAAAAGGAAAGAAGACGCAGAATTATATAAAGAAAAAGACACTGATCCTTTTTTGATGGCACAGGTAGCAAGTATAGCGGCTCGCAAGAAAGGAGAATTTGATTTAACTAAAGTGCCAAAAGAAACTACAAAACCCCCAACACAACCTACGAAAATCAGAAAATTGCTTTGCAACTCACAACCCCAACCCGATAAATATTCATTAGAAGAAGCTATGGCTTTCATTTCAGAAAATAATTTTATAAGAAGCATAAGAGATGGCGCTAAGCTTAGAAATTGTGACATTTATCCATCTCGGAAAAGTATTTCAAAATATAAATCCGCCTAGGTGTAAAAGAAGTAACAGTCACAGACAAAATGGCAAAAGTCCCGCTAGCAAAGCTGTTAGAAAACACAACTGCAAGGGTTGTTGAAATGCAAAAAAAAGTTGTCGCCAGAAATTTTAAGTCGCACGATCGTGAGGTTTTAGAGGCAGATTTCTTCTTCAGATGTAGATTTGATGGTAGTAGTGGACAATCAAATTACAAGCAACTATTATTCCTCTACGACTTGGAGCTTCTAATGGCACCATTTTATGGAACAATTCAACCCCTCATTCAATACAGTTTTTGCAGGCTCCTAAAACTTGAATACGCAAAGGAAACTAAGGAATTAATATTAGAAGAAAAAGATAGATTAGAAGAAGAAATAAAAAACTTAAAATGTTTCCAAAAAGAAAGTAACTTAGGAAAAAGTATAAATGTTAATTTTAAATTGTTTATTACGCTAATAGATCGTAAAGTATTGAATACAATAACGGGTACTAAATCGTTTCAAGCTTGTCCCATTTGCAATGCAAAACCTACAGATTTCGCAAACATCACTAATTTTAATTCCGATAAATTTACTCTGCATTGCTGGATAAGGTTTTTTGAATTTATTGTGCATTTGTCATATCGACTAATAATTCGAAAACGGCAAATAAGACAAGAAGATAAGCCTGTATTTACTGAAAGAAAACAGTTGATTCAAAAATTATTTTGGTCACGATTAAGTCGACAAACCTAAAACTGGTGGAAATGGTAGTTCGAATGATGGGAATACAGCACGACGTGCTTTCAGCAACTTCACCGTATTTTCACAAATTACTGCAGTTCATATATAGACATAATAAAAAACTTTCGTACAATTTTAATTTCTTTATCATGTCTATTACCACTAGATTTGGAGAAATTTGAAGATTTATGCCACAAAACTGCAACTTTAATAATTGAAACGTATCCGTGGTACCCAATGCCTGCTTCGGTGCATAAAGTGTTAGTTCATTCTAAAGGCATTATTAAAAACTGGGCTCTACCTATTGGCAGTCATTTTAGTGCAGTAGGTTCAATTTTTAATACTATGTACGCCATATTGGTTTCGCTATGTTGAATTTTAGGAAACCAATATCAAATCCGAAATCAGCGGCTTCTACAGCCTCCATCCTCAAATTTTCATTTTGTTAGAATTTAATTTGAATTTTTGCCATTTAAAATCGGGTTTTGCCCCACTGTGCAATGTATTGTTTTTGTCAAATTTTTTAAATAAATATCAAATCAAGTTAAAAATCAATATAACCAACTTCAAAAAGACAAAAATTTTTTTTTTGCATTGCAATTTAGCTTGACAGTTCTGGAACTGTCAAAGCAGAATATGTCAAATCGGAGATAATTCTGTTTTTATCCTTAAAAATATCTTTCATGTAGAGAACATACCATTTTATTGAAATAATCAAAATGGCGGTTTTATAAAACGCACGTCAATTAATTCGTGTATCTCATAGGTCTCTCTCTACACACGTAGACAGGAATACTTTACCGGGCGACATAAACTTAACACGCGCATTAGCCTAAACATATTCAACAGCTGCTAAAATTATCCGTATGTATGTATATGCATAACATGCATAAATATACATACGCACAGGTACAGCGCAGCAGTAGTACCAACTCGCTAACTAAATAACTAACTCGTATAATGCCGTATACATATAAGCTTACGCTCCACAATGCTAATGGATTCTAGACTTATACTACCATATACATACATAAATATATACATATGTACATAATACATATGTATATACCTAGTAAAGTTGAACCGGATGATAACAATCTAAGTTATGGTCCTGTATTTGACGGACTCCCACACTTGGGTAGGAAAACGCACCACCGTATATATACCGGAGTTCTTCCGGTTGTAGACGGTCGACGCCATCTTGATTTTAATACATGCATACAACTCTATTAATGTGTACTCGAAAAATCAATTTATTCCGGAACATAAATTATTATGTTTCCGCTGAAGAAATTGGTATTTAGTTAGTGACACATGATATTAAAAACATATAGCTCCATGGCTATCAAGAAAAATATCTAAAAACAAAGAAATCATTGATGTATCGAATTCTGTTTATATATTAAAGCACTTAATACGAGGGCCACCTGAAATGCTTCCTCAATCGACAAGAAAAACACGGTATTGGTGTGGCTTTTTATTTTTACTTTTCGATGTAGTCTCCTCGAAGTCTCCTTCGAAGTCTGCAAAATAATCATCTATAGGCTGCCAGCGATTTTTTAAGTTTTGGGAATAGGAAAAAGTCGCCGGAGGCTACGTCCTGTGAATATGGAGGATGAGAGACTAATTCGTAGCACAATTCATTCAAACCCCAATCATTGTCGTGATGCAAACGAAGCCTTTTCTCCTTCAATACTGCATTAGGGTTTGTTAAAGAATATAATGTTTTTCCTGAAACACATTTCGGATTTAGAGCAAGATATAGCTGCGAGGCGACTCTACTGAAGGTGCCTGATGATATTTTGCGTGCTATTGACAGACCTTTAATAACTGTACTTGTTTTGCTTGATTTTAGCAAAGCATTTGATACCGTTGATCATCAGCTTCTAATTTCTTTACTACGACAGCTCGGTATGGGTGAGCGATCTGCTCTTCTAATTAAGAACTTTTTATCGGACAGACTCCAATCTATTAAATTAGGCGAGGGAGCGTTTTTATATTCGCGGAATGAGCGGGTTGTAGGAGGGTGATTAGGCGCATGGGGGCGTGGCCTGTGCAGCGACTCATAATTAGCATAAATACGAAGTTTCATTGTTATTAGACAGTTAGTCTTTGGGCTATCGTCAACCAAGTAACATAATCAGGAATGAAAAGTGAAATATGGAAAAAATCGTGCCGTTATAAAGTTCCTTATCAGGCAAGGAAAATCAGTCGCGACCATAATGAATGAGATGTCATTGGTTTACGGCGACTCTTGTCGAGGAAAAACCATGGTGTACAAGTGGCATAGTTTATTTAAACAAGGAAGGGAATCCCTTGAAGACGACCCGAGGCCGGGCAGGAGCATTGAGGTGACGCCGCCGCAAAAACAACAGCGCGTAGAGTGTTCGCGTGCATTTTTGGACCTCTGTAATGAAGACAAGGATGGTGTATTGAGTTTAATTGTTACTGGAGACGAAACTTGGGTTCAAAAGATTTTATCATTATGAACTTGAGTCCAAACAAGACTCCATGCAGTGGCATAAAAAGGGCACAGCACCTCCCAAGAAATTTAAAGTGTCACAATCAGCTGGGAAACTCATGGCAACGGTATTTGGGGACTCGGAAGGAATATTGTTGATTGATTATAAAGATAAAGGTTTTTCTATAACCGGAGAATATTACGCTTGAATATTAGAGCGACTAAAAGAAGCCATTAAAGAGAAAAGACGGGGAAAATTGACGAAAGGTGTGCTGCTTTCGCACGACAACGCGCCCGTCCACAAGAGCCGCGTTGCGTTAGCTGCCCTGCATAAGACGGGCTTCGAAATTGTGAATCACCCACTCTACAGCCCAGACCTGGCCCCGAGTGATTATTACCTGTTTCCGAAAATGAAAAAAGAGCTGCGGGGTAAAAAATTTACTGCCGATGATGAAGTCGAGGAGGCAGTTTCGGCGTATTTTGCAGATAAAGAGAAATCATTTTTTTATGAGGGTATAAATAAATTAATTGAAAGATGTGAAAAATGTATCCGTCTTGCAGGTGAATATATTGAAAAAGAAAAATAATTTGGTTTTTTTATTTCCACCCCTTATCCCCCATTCCGCGAATATAAAAACGCTCCCTCGTATTTATTCGTTTCAATATTGTTCAAAGATGTTGGATGTTCTTTTCATGCTTACGCAGACGATGCTCAATTGTATGTATTTTTTGAGCCCAGTGATTGTGCAATTGCAATTAAAAAGTTGAACGATGACTAGACTTTGTGAGGCTTTTGTTGTGTCCTAATTTATCTACTGTGGTTCGGTGTACCATTTGTCGAGCGACAAAGTAACTTATATATATATATGGCATTAGAAAATTTGAGCATGTTTCCTATAAACTTGTTGATTTGAAGTGGCTTAATATGGTAAATAGGCGCGAACTTCAGATGTGCACGCTATTTCATAGAATAATGTTAAATAAAACACCATCATACCTTTACAACAGAATACGTTTCCGTTCACAATATCACTACCAGATTTCGTGGTTTAATATCACCTCCTCATTTTAGAACCTAGATTTTTAAACTGTGAGTGGAAATGTTTGTCTGTGTTTAAATTTAGATCTAAGCTTCGAAGTGCTTTATTTCTTGGACAGTAACTCACTCTATTGCAGTACGGCATGATTGCTTTATCTTTTTTTTTTTGGTTTTACTTTTTGATTTGCTCAATTTTTGGGTTTCCTTATAATTTAATGGTACAATAAAGGCATTTATTATTATTATTTTTATTATCTAATCGGCTCAATAAATCGTTGTAGTATTGATTCGTGATCGGCCTTCCCTTCTGTAGATAGTCGATGAAGGTCACACCTTGGAAATCCCAAAAAATGCTCTCCATGACCTTTTCGGCCGATGAAACTGTCTTCGCTTTCTTCGGAGCTGATTCGTTCGGAAAAGTCCACTGCTTCGACTGTTCCTTGGTCTCCGAAATGTAGTGATGGATCCAAGTCTCATCCACGGTTACGAAACGCATGAAGAAATCCGTGAATCCTCCGAAACGCTCACCCGATTTCGTTGTTGATCCGTTGCTTGTTGTGTCCAAAATTTCGTGTAGGATATGACTAAAGCGCTCCTCCGAGATGCTGAGATGTTGTTTCTGCTATATCTTTCAGTTTCAATCGGCGATCGGTTAATACGACATCGTGAATTTTGTCGACCATTTCATCGTTGGCCGTCTATTGCGTGGTTCGTCACTTGTGCTTGTGCTCGTTCACTCAGATACTGATGGTTATTTAGACACCTTTAATTATTCTGTCATGATTTTTAGCAATTTCCCCAAACAGGGTTATCTTATATTGCCACTCGTCCGGTCCGTCTAGTCCGTCTGCAAGCAAATTTATTAAAGCTTCCAAATTAGCGTCAAGGCCCCACGCGTTGAATCTTCCTTCTTATTTATCAAATTTTGTCAATCTACTCGAAGTAATTCTTAACTAAAAATATATTAGAAAAGAATTAATTTAATAACATTTAAAGTAGAAAATATGGTTAAACCTAACGAGTCCACGATTTGCATAAAATCATTATTACAGATGTTCCATTAATGATAAATTACAACAGAACCATCAGAGTCCTTATCGTACACCGCGATCTTGCGCAGAAACGAAAACGTTTCCTTGTTTGCACGACTGGGCATATTTGTCCGGATTAGCATACAATATGCCCTGTTGTTGCGTAGGCGGAAAGGAAACACTATCGAAACGAAAACGAAAAAAAAAAGACAATAACCGAATGCAACGGCCCGCCGCGATTAAGTGATTGCGCACGTCGGGCAATAACCAAAACATGCATCGCCTCACAGAAAAGGAAACAATGATAAAGTGCCAACTTTCACCTGTACACCCTGCGGGCGCCAAATTTTCCACCTACACGACCTAACAACCCCGCGGAAGAAAATAAGCAGGTGTAAGAATCTCATGAAGAAAGCTATACGGCTGCGGCCACATTCAAGTTGTTGTAGGTGTAAAAAAAGGTCGACGCGCTGCACATGGGCGCATTATAAATACAATTTCGCCCTGTTATCCCCTGAAAAACCGACGAATATATGACTTATATGTTAATCAAGGAGAGCTGCGGTTTCGGTTTTGTGTGTGCATGTTTGTAGTAAATGCAAATGAAGCAATAAATCGAGCATCAGCAGCAGCAACAGCAGACGGGGGGCTTCCACATTCTCGTACAAACATATATGTTGTCTGGGTTTATTACCGCAGCTCTAGCAGTGTGATTTTCATGATGATGTCCGTTTGTGTTCTGCTTTCTTTTTATTGTACATACATATACATACGTATAGTACGAACGCCGGAAATCACTTAACAATCCCCCGTTTCCTGCCCGATTGTCTTCTTGTTCATTGTTTCGCTACATATACGATCCTACGGTTTACGTTTACGCATTTAGATATGTATGTATGTATGTATATGCATTATAATGGGAACGATAGCTGTCTATACGATGCCCCCGGCTCGTAAATAAACAAAAAACATACCGTACAAGCAAGGATGGCCATTATACAATTAGTATAAGAGGGGGATTAACAGCTAAAAACCACAAACAATTCATTAGTACGGTCATATAATCCCTAATCTAAACACGAGATCTAATTTTCTAATTTTTATGGTCTCTTCTTCGTTTTTTCTTTCCAAATGCGTCGTCTTGAATATATTCAGAGATGATACGATATAACAGATGGTGTGCACGTAATTATAATATGGAATTGAAATGATATACTTTGCGGGTTGGTGCAACTTCACCTTTCACGCACTTATATCGTCTTATATCTCAGTCGTTAATCGTAACGTATACAGATAGGTTCCCACTAATTTTTTTTTCATTGCGAAATGGTTCTCGTTCTGTTTACATGGATTGTCAATCATCCCTGTCACATTGACAGTTAATAAATAATTTTTTCTTCAAACGTCAATAAAACTGACATTTCTCGGCTGAGTAGGCGGTCGCAAAGTGACACTTTTCCTCCGTCGGCGGTTTACTTTTCACTTTTCAGCCGCCCGAGGGAAAAGTGTTATTATGGCCACGTACAAATCAATACAAACACATAATTTCAATGTTGACAGTTTTATGATGAGTTACTATAGAAACAGCTCGTACTGAATCATCGGTCTAAACGTCCAAAGATGCTACCAAACCCCCTTATCTTCAATTAAAGCTGCGTTCGGCATGCACACTCCGTGCACTCTTTTTGTATCTAGGCACATCTAGGTATGCACTCTGCGTTCGGTAAAGCTTTAGAGCAAAGAGAGCATTTTTGTTTCGCGTTCGGGGTGACAGATTGGAGTGTTTAGATCACAGACCACTTACACTTATAGACGTTTCAGTTAAATGGAACCAGATTGTACAAGCTGGGTGGTTTGCTCCTTCAAACAATAGATGGAGCCATTCCAGGTTTAATTGTGATCACTTAAGCGACTATCTTTACTCATAATACCAAATCATGAAATAATAAATATAATAATATTTTTCTGCAATCACTTGACAAACAATGCTTTTTTGCTTATCATTGGCAACGAAAAGTTGATGTTTAAGTACCGAAGACCGTCACATGACTCTCACTGACTGGCATTTTATCGCTCTAGAGCGATCAAGTCTGAAAATTGCGTGTTGTCAATAGCAACCAGTATGTAACATTCAAATTGGCATATCGCAAAGCACAATAATTTCTCGCAATTTGCACGTTAACTTAAAATATATTTGAAGAAAATTATAGAAAATAGTGATAGTGATATGCTGAGTACACTTCCTGAGATCAGAAGTGCTGCAAGAGCCGTAAGTTTGAATTTTTTGTCAGAAAAATCAAAGACAATGAGAAACGACCACTTGATAGAATGGTGTAATGCGAAGAAAATATGCAAATGTTTGGAAACTGTATTTTTTGCCTATTTTCCCGAGAAAGCCAAGCCACCAAAATCGTCACTTTCAGGTTCCAAGTTACAAATAATGCCGATAAGAGAATTATTGTAGTCTATTCTATAGACCATTTGTTATAAATATTTTACAATAAAGTTTATGATTTAAACAGTTTCGCTTTAAGTGATTCTAGAAAAAATGTTGTATGTATTACAGGCAAAAAGTGACATTATTGCTCTCGCGCAAGAATGTGTCACTTTTCGCTAAATACACAAGTAACTATTATAAATCATTCGCAAGTTATTACTGACGTCCGTTTGAATTTACCGCTAAATTAAATTACTTCTTTCCTTCAAACACCAGAGGCGCTCCAGTATTCGGTTTAAACCTAATGCACGGGCGTCGGATATCTATAGATGTTAGTGATCTGTGGTTTAGATCATGCTCTCTTTGCTCCATTAATTAGGAAGGAGTGTTGAGAGTGTGGTTGAGAGTACGAAAAAGTTTCGATATGTTTGGTGGTTTGCATGCAGGTTTAACCTGTGCCTAAATAATGCTTCCCAAAGATTTAAGTTTATTTTTAAGTTATCCATATGCGTTTGTTGAATTGCATGATTGCATCATTGCATGTCCTATGCTCTGCGTTCGGAGAAATTACTTTGTGACACTCTATTCATGATCCGTACTCTATTCACTCTGCTCTGCTCTGCTCTGTTTATACGCTACTCTTTTTGATCTACTCTAAGAGTATACATGCCGGACGCAGCTTAAGAACAGATATTTTTGCATAAATTTGCCGACGTTTGAAGAAAAAATAGCATATTTTATGTGGAGGAAAAGTTACTTTTCATGGCTTGCTCTCTGCTAAACACGAGCGCGCCATGACAAGTATCACTTTTTCTCCGTATAAAATAATATACTATTTTCTTCAAACGTACAAAAATATGATCATTTTGTTACTGAATACGTACCTTTGAAACAATTCATTTCTTTACTAGTAAAAAAATGTAACCGACCAATCACAAGTCTTTAAAGTTACTGAAGTATTATTTCATAACTTTCAAATATTTGCAAAATGAGTGAAGAAGAACTTCAATCTACGCCATTAGAAATAATCAAAATCGCTAATCAAGCTGCTGCAACACTAATCCCGACTATCACGTAAGGTATATTACAATGCGTATGAAAAGTTTCTGAAATGGACTAGAGAACAAAATGTCAACAACTACACCGAACTGAATAATAAATTCTACTTTTAATATTAAAGAAATAAAAGTTTAACCGTAGTACTTTGACAGTTGTTTGACAGATGCATAAAATCTGCTTTTATAAGCAATGATAACAATGCATGTTATATTTAAATGTGTAGCTCACGAGATCGGCGAAAATCGTTTGAAGAAAAAATAGTATACATCACACGGAGTAGAAAGCTTTTTGTGTCTCGCTCAATTTGCTTCATCAGCTTTCTACTTCTATAGTAATGTTGTCCAATTGGTTCAAAGAAATGCGTCCCTCACTAAGTAAATCAAAATGTCTTTATTAAAAATAATTGTGTGTATAAAAAATTCATTTTGTATTGTCTAAAGATTGCAATATGGATGTCTGCACCTTTTTCTTCAATTTTTTCTCTTCATAAATTTGTCTGTAGCAGCGAGCTGCATTGTTTATTGTTCGGCAAACGGTAAGGCTACGCTCGATATTAGGGATAAACTTCCTTAATATGCTCCGATACGTTCTCAACCATTACAATAGTTTTTGATAGTTGTTCAGTTGTTAATTCCCTTGCAGGAACTTCAACACTATCGTCGTTGTATCAGTTGTCCTCCTGTTCTTCATAAGCTCGCTGTTCATCTATGTTAATAAGCGTTTTATTATCCAATTCATTAGTGTTCGATTCAATGCACTCAATTACGTTGGTGGAATCTAATTCTTCGAAACCGAGCTACCTCAGCAAAATGAGTTTCAAAATCATTTGCACAATGTGGTATGAAAAACTAGTTGGATGACCTGGGGCGTTATCTAAGATCAGTAAAATCTAACCCTTTTTCGTTGCAGGGCAAAAGTAGTTGGTGAACCAATCTTCAAATAAAGTTTTTGTCACCCATGCTTTCTTATTTGAACGCCACAACACTGGGAGATCATTTTTTGCTACATTTTTAAGAACTCTAGGATTATCTGCTCGGTACACAAGCATGGGCTTCAATTTGAAATCGCCTGCTGCATTTCCACCAACAGTCTGAGACGATCATTTGAAACTTTATAGCCCCCACCACTTTATTTTAATAAATACGTCAAAAAGTGTTAAACAAAAATTACTCGAGTAAAGCTTAGCTTTAAAAAGTATATATTTTGTGGTAACATTTACTGGGTGGATTTCAGTGAAAAATCAGTTTAAAAGTTTAAGATGCCGGTTACGTTTCCTGGCGACCATCTTGGAAATCTGAAAATATTTTCCGCGGTCTTCCTTTGCCCACTTTAGTAATAAAATTTTGTACCAAAAGTCTCTATGACGAATAGTTTCAGAAATACAGCACTTTGCATTTTTATCTGGTCACCCTGTACATACATACACAACGGAAAACCCCAGAAAAAATTAAATTTCATACTACATGACTTTAATTTTTTTTAATTTAAAACCGGACTATAGTGAATCCGGACTGTTCGAAGCCGGACTATCCGAGGTATTGCTGTACTATTATTAAACGTCAAAAATGACAAGACAAACGTTTTGACAGCAATTTTATATAAATATAAAAAAAGATAGAAAATGTAAGTATAAAGTAACCATCCCCTTAGTTATAAAGTTAAATAAACAGAGAGGGAGAGTGAGGCGGGGGATAGGAGGAAGAAGATGTTGGACCGCATTCATCAGACTTTAATACGAAGATTACTCCAATTGATCGCACGGAAACTCACTCCGTGATGAAGTCATTTGCAAATGAACATCGCGTTTCTGCCTGCC
The DNA here is from genome assembly GCA_023690525.1 of Holotrichia oblita. NCBI lineage: Eukaryota > Metazoa > Arthropoda > Insecta > Coleoptera > Scarabaeidae > Holotrichia > Holotrichia oblita. The sequence continues at coordinate 990,142 of CM043017.1, forward strand.
TGAGTTGCCTGGCTGTGTTGGTAATCATTAGGGGCATATTCAGCGGGAATAATTTCCGAAATTATTTCGCAAAGCGCGAGATGGAAAACAGGAGGCCGTCTCCGTCCTTTCCATAATATCGTCTTCGTTATATACGGGGAGATATAAGTGTGCTCTCTCGTTTCCGATGCCCGAGATGTATAAATGCATAATTAATTTCACTTGCACTCCATCTAGCGCCGCTCGCCGTATTAATTAAGCGAGAGACTTGCAGCCATCAGCCGACATCAGTCGTCTTCAAAAGAGCTTTTCTCTCGATTTCCGACGATGATGATTTCGTACACGGTTCCCCGAATTAATCGGAAATTTCCGTTTAGTCTGGGAGAGTTGGGGTATTACGATGCAAGATAAAAAAAAAACAAATTAAATTTGATTTGTCATTAATATAATTTTAAAATCGAAAAACCTCTATAGTTATATGTAGTTTGTATACCTACACACACATACATAAGATAGGAGAGTTGGTATAAAATGGGTAATAGCGTAGGTTGAAACGAGCAATAGATATAGAGGCGGCGATCGTATAAATGTTTGATGGGAGCACAATATATTTGATGGATGGCCTTAATCACCTAAGAGGTAATACGTGGCCGCCTTTGAGTTATGATATCGCCTCGTCCGAACCGAGCCCTGATATATTTTATAACCGATAGTCAGTCATTGGCCTGTGCCTAGAGCTTGCTATAAATGCTGATTCAATAACCCACATCCGGATAGATCGTAGTAGCCTTATACACTTCCACGGCTATATCGAATGTCGTGGCGCAAAGAAGGATAGATCGGAAAACGAGAGAGAGAGAGGGAGAGGGGTCAGCAGTCCCTGGACCTTTATCGATATACCGTGTTGAGTTTTCGATATGTTCCCTGCCCTATATATGTGTGTGTGTGTGGGAAGAGGGATATTTGTCAAGAGAAATACCTAACGTATCACGGATTTCGGAGGGATATAAGGACGTGCTTTTGTTTCGGGGGAAAGATATTTTTTTTTCCTATTTTATAAGGATGATGTTATATAATGTAATAGTTTTTGGATCATAAATCTTGAAAGGCTAAGATAAGATAGATATTATATTTATGTTTCGATTACTTCTACATCGAATAAATAGCCACACCGGCAGCTAAGAATACCTAATTATATTAAAAAAAATATATAAAATACAAAATTAAAGATATTAAGGTAAATTAAAATTAATTACAAATGTACAATTTTGCTAATAAATTAAACAAATATTTCGTATTTATCTCTATCTAAGAGAAAATGTACAGGGCGTCTCTCTAGTGCCTCTAGTACACAACGTTGATATTTTAAATAGAACACCTATATATTTTTTAATTTTTGAATTCCTCTCTGTATTTTACATCAATTTATTCAAATATTCAAATAGTCATCATCAGGTTGTAGTAACTAGAGAGATCTGCAAAATATTTTAATAAGCTATTCTTAAACAGAACTCTTTGTTAGTAAAATAAAGTCGAAATCACAATTTTAAAGATAAAACTAAAATAGACATAGGATTTCTAAAAACCACCTACATTTCGCAAAAACTAAAATTATTATAAATAACTTGAAAACGGTTATAGATAGGTATAGGGAATATTTGAATAAATTAATGTAAAATACAGAGAGGAATTCAAAAATTAAAAATTCTATTCCTATTTAAAATAACAAAGTTGTATATTGTGTAGCAACAATTGAACATCCTGTATAAATGAAATTAATTTTAGAACATGTGTCATATCAATTCAAGGAATTTATCTGCCACTATTTTTCTAGTATAACGTTTAGAAAAGGAGATACGGTACTTTAACGCACTAGAGAGACACACTGTACAGGGTGGCCAACTAAGAATGTCGCTCGGCCATATCTCAGGAGCCGTTTACAGTACAGCTTTGGGAAAAAAATATTACTGACTAAAGTTACCCCGAGAAATATCTGGAAATTATTTGGAAAAACGTAGGATGACCGCTAGAGGGCGTAACTGATCACCGAAAATTTCAATTCTTATTTTACGCAAAATTTATCAACTTAAGGTCTATTATAAATATGAAAATCGGAATCTACTGAAAATTTTGCATATTTTACATCGGACAACTTTTTTGTATTTTGTCAAATAAGGAGAGGGGTGGAGGGGAAACTTTGTATTGAAAGAACGCTTATAACTTCGGTTCTGTCGAACCGAATTTTGCAAACTTAGTCTCGTTGAAAACAGCATTACTCCTTCAATCTAATCCGTACAAATTAGAACCAATCTAATAAGTGACATGCATGCTAGAGGGCGCTGCTTAAATTTTTCGGAAATTTTGTTTTTTTCTCGAAAAAATTAAATGGAAACATACATCTTTGACAACAAATTAAAAAAGTAGACTAAATTACCAATAAATCAGCGAAAACCGGGTATCGCTATCTTTTACCAATCCGAAGATATCCGCAGAAACGTGTCCGATGGTAAAAATTTCTTCTATAAATTTAAATTATTCTGCTTCCCGTCAACGGAATTTAGCAAATTTGGTCTTATTAGAAAGGATTTTCATTGGGCTATGTCTCGTAATTCAAACTGTTGAATATTGTTTTGTCCATTACCGCGAGAGGGCGTTAAAGAAATTCAAATACGTAAATTTTGTGACTTTTGGAAAGAACAGTACGTGTAAAGTTATATTTATGCTCATACTATAAAATAGTGAATTGAAAGCTTAAGATTTTAGTAAAAGCACAACCGTATAATACAAATAAAGAATGCAGAAAAACAACAAAAACTAAATCTTGAAGTTGTCTCCTATTATTTTCGATTCCAACTATCACTCTGCAACGAGTAGATAGAACTACTGTCTCTATTTCTGTCTTAGAAATACTTTGAACGATATTTCCAATTTCCACAACCAAGTTGTTGCAAGCGGTAGATCGCGTTGCAAAAATAAGATATTTTTTCGACCTAACAAATAAAAATCCCACCAAATCAAATTTGGGGTCCTGGGTGGTCATGGAAATAGACTGGCGCAGCGCATTCATCATTTTGAAAAAAGCATATTGTTGCAAATTGCAAGCGACATTTCTTCTATTCTGTTTTCTTTACCGCGCTCTTGCGGTGACAGAAATAAAGAAAATATTAAACAATTTAAATCACTAGCAGTAGGATTAGGAAAATCCATGATAGTCAATTTTTTTGGCCGTCAAGCATTCCACGCACTGTTCTTTTCAAAAATCATAGAATTTACGTATTTAAATTCCTTTATCGCCTTCTAGGCGCGACGGGCAAAATAAAATTAAACAGCTTCAATCACTACACATATTACAATAAAAATCCTTTCTAATAAGACCAAATTTGCTAAATTTCATTGACGGGAAGCAAGATATCTTCGGATTGGTAAAGGATAGCGATACCCGGTTTTCGCTAATTTGTTGGTAATTTAGCCTACTTTTTTAATTTCTTGTCAAAAATGTACGTTTCCATTTAATATTTTCGATAAAAAGCAAAATTCCCCCAAAAAATTTAAACAGCGCCCTCTAGCATGCACGTCACTTATTAGATTGGTTCCAATTTATAAGCGTTAGATTGGAGGAGTAATCCTGTTTCCAACGAGACTAAGTTTGCAAAATTCGGTTCAACAGAACCGGAGTTATAAGCGTTCCTTCAATACAAAGTTTCCCCTCCGCCCTTCCCCTTATTTCACAGAATACGAAAAAGTAGTTCGATGTAAAATATGCAAAATTTTCAGTAGATTCCGATTTTCATATTTATAATAGACCTTAAGTTGATAAATTTTGCGTAAAATAAGAATTCAATTTTTTTGTGGTTCACGGAACTGGTTCGTTAGAACTTTTTGATGTTCTTGAAGTTCAACATTTCTGAAAACTTGTAGTTATAACTGATATCATCTGGACTCATCAGTAAAATTATTTGCAACATTGTACCACTTCCGGTTTACCGGAAGTTGACGTCAACTTTCTTAATTTAAATAGCATGGTATACTTTTTATGAGTTTTTTGTATCGGGCATACAATTCTGCATCCAAACTTATTAAGAGACCCTATGTCAAAAATTAGCCGTTTTTGAGTTATTCTATTTTTTTCAAATATATGGCCAATTGCGACGTTATGTTCAAAATTCTGTATTTCTGAAGGCATTGCAGCTGAAGACCTCATATTTGGCATGTTATTAGCCGAAATAGCTTACATCAAATTTACGTCCTAAAATTTACCATAATTTATACAGGGTCGTCCAAAATTAACGTACATTTCAACCAACTTTACGACGATAGAAGTCACTTTTTTTTAATGGAACACCCTATATATTATTCCATTTTTGGATACACTTAATAATTCTCTATCATTCCTTATTAGACATATTAGCTTGTATTTTTTACGGTTTCCGAGTTATACGTACTTTTCTGGTGAAAGTCGGAAAAATTTGCTTTTTAATGCATTTAAAATCTTAGTAATCCTTGAATGTTAAAATAATTGATATTGTATTTAAATAAAATAGCGTTTCAAAAGATAAAATTCAATATGATCAGATCACAATGACATATAACTTATTGATTTCCTAAGCTTTTTTGTTTAACATTCTTTTTTGGCTTCTTATATTGATATTTTTAGGTCATTTTGCATAAATATGAATATCTGTCGTTATACAGGGTGTTCGCGAAATAAAATGCCAGCAGTCAAGGGATGATAGCTTTAACGATTTAGAAACAAAAACATTTAATACATCATGGATCTATTTGTAAGCGTAAACGAGAAAAAAAATGATTTCTAAAAAATCTTATTTGTTCAAACACTACAAGAAAACTCATCCATATTGCTTCTTAAAAAACCAAAAAACCATATCAAAAATTTAGAGTTGAGAATAACTGAAAACAACGACGAAAACGAATTATTTAATTAAATAATTACGAATTAATTACGTTTTCGTCCTTGTTTTCAGTTATTTTCAACTCTAAATTTTTGTAGAGTTTGACCAAATAAGGTTTTTTAGATATAATTTGTTTTCTCGTTTATGGAGTTTTTAAAAATAAAATAAAACGTCTTATTCCATTAAAAAAAAAAACCGCCGTGATTATGCTCTTTGAATGGCCTTGTATAATGTAAAATATTAAATTATTTCTAATATTAAACAATTTTACAACTTGGGGAAGTTATATTCATATTTAAATTTTATAATAATAGAGTTAAATTCTCCTCATTTAAACTCCTTGAAACTGTATCTCTGTTTACATGAAATCGAGTTCCAGTCACAAAAACGACTGTAAACTTTTTTTTTGCTAATACGTCGCCCGTATCATTATCAGTTTAAACCTATGCACGAAGCAGTTGGATTTTAGACGGGATGTGGCGGAGATGATTTCGCTATTCATTTAATTTAATATAAATTGTAAAAGTGATAAAAATGAACATTTTTTAAATTAATTTAAAACTGTGTGAAAATTAGTGCAGTGTTACATCATACCAGAGAGTGATCTAAGGTAGGTCAAATTATTATTTCTACAAAACATTTCTAAAAATATTTCCTTTGTTTAATTGCTTAAAAACAGTGTTATATCCAAAAAATTTTTATTCGTTTTACATTAAATGGCTAAATGAATCTGTAATTCAAATTTTCAATTTAATCCGTGCAAATTATTTATATTGAGGTATGAGGTATGCCCTTCAAGCGTATTACATATTAAGTAATACGTAATAATAAAATGTGTCTTCACCACTGAAATTTTCAAAAATAAAATAGGACTGGTTATTCCATTAAATTTTTTTTTTAATAATAGAGTTATATTTTCGTCATTTGAACTTGTTGAAACTGTATTTTTGACGTTTACATTAAATCGTGTTCCACAAAAACGATTTCAAACTTTTTTTGGTGATGCGTCACCCTATAACGTTGTTTGTGTACACTAATGCAAAAAGCGGATAGATTTTAGGCACGCTGTGGTTAAGATGATGGTGAAGTTGTAAGGGTGGTAAAATTAGGTTTAATTAACGTAAAATAGCGTGAAAATTAATATGTAGAGTGCTGCATAATTAAGTACACCATAGTGTCATCTAAATTGGTAAGTCAAATTATAGTTTTTATAATTATAATTTCCAAAAATTTTATTATCATTCTACATCTTTCAATTCGTCTTGCGTTAAAAATTTGGAATTTGTTTAATATTAAAAATACAAATAGCTACTCTAGTTGTAAATTTATTGATGACATCACTTAAATTATTATAATATATAGACACATCGAAAAAAATCATTAGAGTAGGCTATGTGAATGGATTGTTACTTTAGCCACTTTCACATAATGACATTTATTCCTTGACATTTAATTTGAGGTTATAACGGTTATAAACTAAAGTTACAATAAAATGTCAAATAATAAATGTCATTATGTAATAGTGGCTAAAGCAACGATGAAAAACATTTACATAGCCTACCCTAATTATGTTTTTTTTCGATGGCACGTTATTATAATAATTATAGCTAGATTTGACAAACGACTCTAAGGGTCATATTTATAGCCGGTGCTTGAGGTTGTGTCGATGCTTGAGCACGCGATTTTGACCTAAATGTCACTACAAATCTGTCAAAATCGCATGCTCAAGCAACGACACAACCTCAAGCACGGACTATAAATATGACCCTAAGACATTGCACTCCGTAAATAGTTTTTTATAACTTTTAATTTAGAAAACGACCTTTCAACAATTTTTTTTGACACACTACTTTAACTGTTTTCTTTTTAAATATCTACCTTCTTAAATAATCATAATTGTCATTATTAACATTATCACAAACGGGTCGATGGCCGCAGTGGTTAGGCGGCTGACTATTGTTGTGAGAGGACGATAGGTGCCGGGGTTCAATTCTCTGGAGGGACGGTGACATTTTTTCAGAGAGTGTAATCCCGAATCCACTTGCCATTCGCTGTTGGGAGCAAACTGATTAACAGCGCGGCATCATAAAAGGCAATATGATGCTGTCAAAAAGCCATTTAAACACAACATACACACACTTAACTACACCGCAAGAGTTGCAGTGATAGCCAGACAAGTAATACAGCTACAGAGTCACTGCAACTAAGCACCCACCACACATTAAAAAAAAAATCGTTCATCACCTTTAAGCAATATTGTAGTGTCAATGTGACAGCTATGATTGACAATCTATGTGACGGATAGGTAGAGAGCCATTTTACAATGTAAAAAATGAGATTGACACTTTGTTTGACCGCCAGTTTACCGATAAAAACGTGTAAAGGAGAACGATTAACACTAACAAATATTGCAGAAACTTCTCTCAAAAAGAATTTGAATCCATTTAAAAGTAACTACTTTTTTAGTTGGGGGGTGAGGGGGTAGTATGCATTATTGACATCAGATGACAAGCGATCCAATTTGACGGTTCGAATGACATTACCTCAAAAAAATGTATGAACATGATATAATCATGGCTACAGAATCGAATTAAAAAATAATAACGAAAGCTTATAATGAAAAGAAAAAAAGAAAAACAAAATTCTGACTGTATATGTGCGCGCACGCTGACCGTTCCGTTTTGTTCGTTTCCGAGTGCGGATTATCCTTCTTTCAAAATGTGCGAATCGTGTACGGGAGAGATTTCGCCGTTTGTAACGCTAATGGGTGTTACATTAGAACGGTATAAGGGAAGAGGCGCGGAAGCATCGGCACAAGGCGCGCATCTCTCACTCCCATATTACACGTTACTCACGTAACACACACACACACACACAAACACACACATACACGTACAGAGATAGATATTTCAGAGTTCTGGTAAATCTCGTTTGCTACTGCCCCCACGGACATTACATGAATGTAAAAGTTTTCTATACGGTCGCTCTAATTTTCAGCTAATACGTACAGGAAATCGGTTCAATTTTCTGTAAAAGAATAAAAATAGAAGCGAAAGGGAAATGGTGATAATTTCTATTTTACTTATATTTTATTATAGGTACAGGTGCCCGGATTTCGTAAGGACAACATGAGTAGCTTTTTTATTTGAAAACATAGAGAGACGGTTAACTTAGCAAACAGGTGTAGATTCGAAAGCTCACTAAGAATCCATTTTCAAATTTTACTTATCATGCTTCATTTGTTTAATATTGAAGAAAAACTTAAATTATTTGCCGTAACTTTCTTATTACTCGAGATATTAAGATGCGATTTGAAGCAATTCAAAATGTCATCTAAATACTTTTATTGACACCTAATAGAATAAATTTCTTTTGCGCAAATTTTTAGTAATCTCGCCTAACCTCAAAATTTTAAATTGGAACCGTGCAATTTTTGTGGCTCATTTAAAAGCAGAGATTTTTCTGAATACAATCATGTATAGCATGATATGGAAATTTTATCCAAATTTGGAAAATTAAGCTTATTCTGATTATATGGAGGCATCATAACTTTTTCTTTATCGCGTTATCTATGAAAACAACACGCTTGTCATTATACTAACCTGTCAGAAATGTCAATGTTCTTACTTCAATTTATAACGGATAATTTTGAAAAATACAATAACACAAATTTAATGTGGGCTTATTATTAGTAACCTCAACATTTTTCATTTGAACTATGCAATTTTTTTTGCCCTTTTAAGAAAGCATTCTTTTTAACCAATTGTTAGGTGATATGGTAACTCTATTTGAACTAATTCGCATTGCTTTTATGCTAATTTAACCGTCTCTCTATGTCTTGAAATAAAAAAATTACCCATGTTGTTCTTATGAAATCTGGACACCCTGTATATTAGAATTTCTGAAAAATTAAATTAGATATAAAAAAGGCATGAGTAAGAAATGAACGCTCTTACTTTTTATAATATGCACTCATATAGTTCTGCCCATTCTTTTTTATTGCCACCATTATAGGACGTTGTTCGATCCAATAGGAAGTTTTCTCTAATCAATCGAATCTACTGGTGGAGGAGTATACTTATTGCCTGGTCTAATACATTGAACTATGAGTATATTAGCACTGATGCTATCTTATCTGCAGTCCGATTAGTTGATTTAGTAGCTTGTAAACGTACTTCAAACAATTTTTATCTTCTTGCCCTCTATATTCCTCCTGATATTTCCCAGCACGATTTTGAAATCTTTTTTTGGAGCCCTGGAAGTCTTTCTTATTGATAAACCATGCATTTTGCTTGGTGATTTCAATATACCACAGTTTTCCCGAAATTTTAATGCAACTTAAACAATATAATCATGTAGTTAACTGTGATAGTCGTCTTCTAGATTTGTTTCTGTCGAATAACACACACTCAGTATCAGTTGAACCCGATGAATTTCCATTTGTAGGTACCTGTAGATCCATATCATCCACCATTATCTATAAGTTTCATCAGAAGTTTCCTTCAAATAACAATCTTAGATGCAATTTTAATAAACTTGACTATCAAAAACTATACTTTGATATTTCAAACATCGATTGGACTTTCATTGAAAACTATAATGACGTGAACACTGCTCTTGATGACTTCTATTCTATGTTATACAACATTTTGGATGAATCAGTTCCAAAATTTTCGGTTGGTTACAAATCTAAATGAAAAAATGAATGAAAATAGAAAGCTACCAAGGACCAATTTTAGAATAATTAATTTAGAAGATTGAGAGGACTTTGCAAATCACTGATTCGTATAGGTACTACATGGACAATGAAACCTCAATCATGAATAATCCTAAAGACCTAATCCTAATACCTTGACGTTGAATGATTATACAATGGACTCTTCCTAGTACACCTGCTTGCCTGGTTTACCTCTGCAGATGAATTACTTAAAATAATGTCGAACCTTCCGGATGATTTCAGTGCAAGCGATGATCAAACTCTTAGCAAATTAATTCGTGATACAAAATTTTCTTTATCAGAACCGCTATCTATTAGGACATTGAAATTTCCTGGTCGTTGAATTATAGGCTATTTCGATTATTTCTAACTTTGCGAAAATATTTGAAAGCGTAATTTGTTCTTCCATATATTTTAATATCAAATCTCTGATTTCTCCTGATCAACATGGATTTGTGCATGGACGATCGATGGTTACGAATTTGACCTCTTACTTACTTGTCAAGAAATGAATAATCAACGTCAAGTTGATGTCAAGTTGATACAGTGATTTTAATAGAGCATTTGACACCATTATTAATGGATTTTTAATTAATAAACTACATGCATTGGGATTAATTCCGAATCTTCTCAAGCTTATATCTTCGTACTTAACTCATAGATCTAATTACGATTTTTTATAATGGATACAAGTCAGTGGAATTCTGGCCTTCATCAGGTGTGCCGCAGGGGTCAAACCTTGGTCCTCCCCTATTCATACTATACATCAACGACTTGCTGACGCAGTTAACATGCCCTGTGCTGCGTATGACGATGACTTGAAGATCTACAGCTCTATAAAAACCTGGAATGATGTCGTCCACCTACTTTAACTGATTGGTGTCACCAGTTCGATTTAAAACTTTTAAATATTAATAAATGTTGCTATACAGTCCCTGCTCACTTTATTAGACTCACCTGAAGAATTGCTGCGTTTTCAAATTTTAGAAGAAATTCAACGTTGTTTTCAATCTATGGGGTAGTGCTTCCGTACAACACAGTTGCCTAACCAAATGTACTTGCTTTGATTTAAAATTAGGTCGATAATAGCGAATTCTGATGAAAATTGTTCGTAACCTACAATTTTCCTAGTTTTCGGTTATTGTGTATTACATTACAATTAAGGGTGTTCGAATTAATTTCTGTAAAGTTTTCGTTAGAAGTTAAAGGTAAGTATTTATGTCAATATTTAGCTATCAGCTGTAATTTTTATTCAAGTTTTAACAAAGAAATTAGTCAACAGGTCTTCGATTGGAATTTTGTAATTGCATTAATTCGCAACACAGGATATAGCCAACGAGAGATTGCTAAAAAATGTGGGGTATCGCAATTCTCTGTCAAACGTTTAACCAGAAAGGGAAAGAGAACCAACCCGTTACAGCTGCTGGGGGTGGTAATTGTGGCAGAAAAGCCTTAGTCACCCCCAGGGTGCAACGATTTTTAAGGAATTTAGCTGTGCAGAATAGAAGGGCATCCCACAGTGATCTGCAGGGATGATTTCAGGAGGCAGGTTTTTCTCGATCCGTTGCTAAAGTAAGAAGAAATTTGTATTCGATGGGCTTCAAATGTAGGAGGCCAATTAAAAAGCCCAAAATGACACCCAGCACGATATAGAAACGCTTAGCCTGAGCCAATTTACGTAAAGATATGCTGCTTGAGTACTGGCAGAGATTAAGTTCATAAATCTAATCCTATTTTAATAATTTATTATCTATTTTCGCACATGAGCGAGTTTGCTTCAGTGATGAAGCGATTTTGCAGATTATGGACGATAGAGCCCAGTTCATAAGAGGACGTCCAATAGAAAAAATTAGTATGGCTTGTGTAGTCAGGACAGTGAAGCATCCCACGTCCGTGGTGATCTAGTCAGTGATCAGCGCCAAGAGAATGGGAAGACTTTACGTAGTAGAGGGAAGCATGCGGCAGGAGTGTTTTAGAGATAAGGTTGACCCCCAGTTGCAAGAATCGTTTGGCAGTGGTAGCAAAGTGTTCATACAAGATCGAGATTGGAGCCTGCCAACTCACCAGACGTGAATCCAATTCAAAATGTCTGGGAGTGCCTGAAAAGAGAATTGGCCAGAGAAAATATAGCAATGAAAACCCAGCTGATAGAGAGAATAATATATCACTGGCACCATAATGATACATTAAAAGAAATTGCACAAAATTGCATAGAAACCATGCCGAGAAGAGTTGCGGCGTTAAGAGTAGCTAAGGGCGGATTAACAAAATATTAGTGTTTTAAGAATTATATTGAGATCCATATGTATGTGTATTCATGGTTTTTGTAAAATAAATATATGAAAAGTTCATTGATCCTCATTTAGTGTTATTTTCATCGTTATACAGGTGAGTCTAATAAAGTGAGCAGGGAAATATATTGTCAAGAGTCAGCGATATTAAAGACCTTGGAGTGTATTTTGACTCTCGATTTAGCTTCTCGAACCCTACAGACTTGATATATGCGTCTGCCTCTAGAACACTGAGTCTTGTTATGCGTTCTGTTGCAAGTTCTTCAGTAACAGACAGCTTTATTTAGTCTGGGTGTTATCAAATTGGAGTATGCTTCTCAAGTGTGGTCTCCTCATTCTTTATATGCACAACTTTCTGTGGAAAAAGTTGAACGTTCAACAGTTTGGTATTTATCCTCAACGTGGCATAGATTATGATTTCTTGTTGGAAACTCATGACATTCAGGCCTTGAGTTATCGTCTGGAACTACATGGTGCAAGATTTGTAAGGAAATTATCCAATGGATGGCTTGATTGCCTTTATCTCCTTTCACGTCTTAACTTTTTATCCCTAGAATCTCCTCTCTTTTACTTTAGTCCCACCTTCTTGTTCCCTTTTTCAAGAACCAATATTTTTCAAGGATCTCCTCTGGTGACGATGTGTAGAGTAGCTAATCTATTATAATGATATATTATTTAATTTATTATAATGATATATTATTTAAGTATAATAAGAATTGAACTTAAATTTCTTCATTAGTTTCCTCCATAGTTAGTTTTCGGTGATTATCTGATGAATCGATTATTGAGGCACTAAAAAAAGAAAAATTTTAAATAAATGTATCTGATGTATGGAAGTATACATTAATTCAAAATTACTTTGTAACGTCCTATGCTTAAAAAGGGAAAATATATCTCCGTCAATTTTATCTAAATAATTACTAAATTAAATATTTCCAAAGTACATAGAAAGGAGAAAAAAAAACCTGTTCAAGTCGTTGATAAGGCAACAACGACACACATGCCTACATCGAAAATTGAATGAATTAAACCTTTAATACATTATCACATTTTCTAGCTGATATTATCCGACTTACTTTTAAGGAAATATCATGTCAGTATATACGAGTGCGTCCGTTTCAAGAGAGCAATAACGAACATATGAAGTTATTAGACAAGAATTCAGTCCCCTGTACGATAACGATAAGAAGACTTAATACCTGTTCATTAGAGATAACCGGTCGTGTACAAATTTGTCATATCAATTAGGGAGTCTAGTTTTATTAATTGAACCAAAATGCAGATGGTGTTCTAACCTGGCTAACACCATTATCACCTTCAATAAATATATTATACAAATATTATCACACAACTTATACATACAAAATGTTTCTAAGACAGTCACACATTTCAACCAATAAAATTTTATATGAATTCCATAAAATGCACGTTCTCTTCTCTCCTTTTCAGTAAAAGATAAGCGTTTTATTTGAATTTAATTAAAGCTAATTAAAGAATTATTCAGAAATTAGTATAATTTTCGACATTTCACGTTTCAAGTTTGTTATCTTGTTATGACACGTCTCTATTTGGTCCTCGATTCTTCTCTAGCTCATCGATAGATTATATGTGACGAAATTACCGTCTATAGATTTCGTGTTAATAATATATTAAAATATGCGCTTTATGATGATCGTAAACAGATATTTCTTATGAAATAAGAGAAATTTTATGATGAAATAACTGCTTCTTGAATGGTATTTTTAATTTAATATCATCAGAGCCCCCTCCCCCTCCTTTCCTCCCCTCCCCATCAGGAAAACAGTCATCACATCAAGTCTTAAAGGGACGAAAGACGAGAGGACGAGAATTAAAGTCAGGAGAAATAGTAGTCGGAGAGTGTTTTGCGGGCGTTCGCTCGCCTTAAGAGATTAAGTATGCTGCGAACGCCGAAGGCAGATACAGATAACAGCCGCAGCCCGGTCCTCTCCTGCTTGTGTCCTCCGACTCCGCTCTATATTGTATATGTATATATACACGTTTGTACGGTTTCGGTTTGTTGTGCCTTGTTTGGCTCTTACACTCACTAATCCGTATAACAACATTAAATACGAGTCCAATTTGCCGCACCGTGATTCGAAATCATTCTTGCGCTCACCGCAAGGCCTCGAAAACAAGCCGCCGGAATCCATCCTCTCCTACTTGTGTTCGCGTTCGCTGCCGCTAGTACCACCACCACCGACGCCGCCGCCTCACGACCCTCAATCTCGAACTGCCGACCTCCAGCAAACTCAACCCTACAACATGACGATTGCTAGTTTGTTTGGTGGGTGGATGGATGGATAAATAAATTTTGTTTGCTGCTCCTACTACTGCTGATGCTGCTGCTGTTTAACTAGAGTCGTATGTTTACACGATATTTAGATTTTTAATTTTTATTTGGCGCAGTCAGCAGGATACATCATAATGGAAAATTAATTATTTTTCTGTTTAATGTCTTACTAGCGTTGAGTTCGATAACTTGTACAAATTCGAACTCGAATATATAAAAAAACTAGTCGAAAAAAAACGGAAACTACAACAATGTTTGGCTTAACATTAATTAAGATTATCAACATTTTGAAATCAAAACAACAGTTACAAAAATGACTTCCCAACCCCCACTTGTCTTGATAAATTTAAATTTTAAAAGTTGAAATTAATACCCTAGATAGTTCGTGAAATAGTTAAAAAAAATATTCTAGATTTGTTTTGTATTTTTCTAAAGTTATAGCTTTCTGATGAGGATGAGGATTTTAGTTCCTTTTTTGCGAAACTGGATTCTCCCATAAGAGGATAACAATTTCAAATCTAAAAGTTTAAATTAATGTCGCAGATAATTCATAAAATAAGTGGAAACAAGAAACAAATGTGTTTACCCTTTGATTTTTTTTTAAATCAAATATACGAGAACGACAATTTGTTCTTGGTTTGGTCAATTTTTTCTCTTAGTTTACAGCTTTCTTCCAATTGTTTTGACTAGTTTTTAATTTCTCTTTTTGCATAACTTATTTTTCCTTTCGTTTTTGAAGTTTAAAAGTTGAAATTAATTCTATGGCTAGTTCATAAAACGATTATCATGAACAATCCAATTAAAAGCGGAATTGAAATGGTAGTCAAAAGAATTGTCTCTGGCATCAGTCCTCCTCCACCGCCCCCTCCTGAAATTATAAAATTTATTCCAGATGGTTAAAGCTATTCCAGCTATTATTAGATTTCTAAATCAATACTTGAAAAGTTAAAAAATAGAGAAATCAAAGTTTTGTTTTTCCACTTAACTTTTGTTTCATCCTTGAAAATCGTTCTTGCCTGCTATTATGCTATTATTAAACCAACGTGCTAGCCCCTTCATTGTTTTATCAAACATTTGAGAGTGACAGATTATTCGTGGATTGTTCAATTTTTTCAATTATTATGACTGGTTTCTAATTTCTTTCTTTTTGCAAAACTGGGTTTCCCTTTTGTTTTTCAAGTTTAAAAGTTGAAATTAATGCTATGGATAGTTCATGAAATAATTGAAAACAAATGTGTCAATCCAAACTATTTTTGTTTTTCTCAATTTTTTTTCTTTCAGCGTTTTAGCTTTCTTTCATGTCAAAGTTACATCAAAACAATTGAAAAATTTCACATTATTCAATTATTTCTTGTGAACTATACGTAAGTAATAGCAGGCAAGAACAATTTTCAAGGATGAAACAAAAGTTGAGTGTAAAAACAAACCTTTATATAGATATTCCCTATTTTTTAAATTATTCAAATATTGATTTAGAAATCTTAAAATAATAGTTAAGATAACTACAACCAACTGGAATAAATTTTATAATTTCAAGAGGGGGCGGTGGAGGAGGACTGACCAGAAACAATTCTTTTGACTACATTTCTGATTGTTTTTTTCCTACAAAACTGAGTTTTCACACAATTTAAATTTTAAACGTTAAAATTAATACCATACATAGTTCATGTAACAATTGAAAAGAAAAAAATCGAATGTGCCAACCCCCTTTAATTTTTTTAAACAAATTATTTCCAGTTTGTTCTATTTTTTTTTATTTCGGCGTTTTAGCTTTCTGTCATGTCGTAATAAAAGAATTAAGAAATTGAAAGTTGAAATTAATGCTGTGGTTAGTTCATTAAATAATTGAAAACAGAACAAAACCGCCAAGTTGTTTTTTATTGAACATTTGAGAGACTGGTTTCTAATTTCTTTTTTTGCAAAACTGGCTTTTCCTTTTGGTTTTCAAGTTTAAAAGTTAAAATTAATGCCATAGTTAGTCCAGCAAACAACTGAAAGCAAATAAAATGTGCCAACACAAGTTGTTCGTGGACTGCTCAATTTTTTTTTCTTTCAGTGTTATGGCCGCCATCTTTTGAACTAGTCAACTAGTATTAAAAGTTTTTTTTCGCCAATTCTTTTGATTACTTTTTAATTTCTTTATTTCGCAAAACTTAAAATTAAATTCTAAAAATTAGTACCACGTGAGACAATTGAAAACAAGGAAACAAAATGCCAACCCCCTGAAATTTGTTTTTCATCAAACATTTGAGAGTCGCAAATTGTTATTGTCGCTATTTTTTTTTTCTACAAAACTTAAACTAAAAGTTTTAAAATTGAAATTAATGCAATAGTTAGTTCACGAAACAATTGAAAACAGAAAAACAATCGTGCCAATCCAAATTGTTCTTGAATTATTGTTCAATTTTTACTCTCAATACTCTCAACTTTATTTTGACCAAACAATTGAGAGTTGCAAATTGTTCTAGGCTTCTTGTATTTTGTTTCTCTGGCATGTCATACTTGATAAACTAATTAAAAAATTTCGCTTTTATTCAATTATTTCTTTAACTATACATGATGGCAGGTAAGAATAACTATTTTTAGTTTCTTGTTTTGCAAAATTGGAGGCTCCCTTAACAGCAAAACGATTTAAATTAAAAAATTGACATTAATGTGACGATTAGTTCGCGAAAGGATTGAAAACAAAAAAGACAAATGTGCCAACCCCCATAATTTGTTTTTAATCAAACATTTGAGAGTTACAAGTTGTTCTATTTTTTTTCTATAAAATTGGATTTTTCTTTAGCAGAAAAACAATTTCAAGTTTAAGAATTGAAATTAATGCCGTAGTTAGTTCACAAAACAATAGAAAACAGAAAAACGATCATGCAAACCCAAATTATTCTTGAATTGTTCAATTTTTTTTCTCTCAATACTTTCAACTTTCTTTTGATAAAACAATCGAGGGTTGTAAATTGTTCTAGGCTTCTTGTATTTTGCTTTTCGAACTTATATAGCTTTCTGGCATGTCATAATTGATAAACTAATTAAGATATTTCGATTTTATTCGATTATTTCTTGAACTATACATGATGGCAGGCAAGAATAACTATTTTTAATATCTTGTTTTGCAAAATTGGAGGCTCCTTTAACAACTTCGCGAAAGGATTGAAAACAAAAAAAAAAACAAACGTACCAACCCCCGTAATTTGTTTTTAATCAAACATTTGAGAGTTACCGTTCTATTTTTTTTCTACAAAATTGGATTGTTCTTTAACAGAAAAACAATTTCAAGTTTAAAAAATTGAAATTAATGCCATAACTAGTTCACAAAACAATAGAAAACAGAAAACAAACGTGTCAACGCAAATTGTTCTTGAATTGTTCAATTTTTTCTCTCAACTTTGTTTTGATCAAACAATCGAGAGTTGCAAATTGTTCTAGGCTTCTTCTATTTTGTTTTTCGAACTTATATAGCTTTCTGGCATGTCATAATTGATAAACTAATTAAGATATTTCGATTTTATTCGATTATTTCTTGAACTATACATGATGGCAGGCAAGAATAACTATTTTTAGTTTCTTGTTTTGCAAAATTGGAGGCTCCTTTAACAGCTGATGATTAGTTCGCGAAAGGATTGAAAACAAGAAAAAGCAAACGTACCAACCCCCGTAATTTGTTTTTAATCAAACATTTGAGAGTTACCGTTCTATTTTTTTCTACAAAATTGGATGTTTCTTTAACAGAAAAACAATTTCAAGTTTAAAAAATTGAAATTAATGCCATAATTAGTTCACAAAACAATAGAAAACAGAAAAACAAACGTGTCAACGCAAATTGTTCTTGAATTGTTCAATTTTTTCTCTCAACTTTCTTTTGATAAAACAATCGAGGGTTGTAAATTGTTCTAGGCTTCTTGTATTTTATTTTTCGAACTTATATAGCTTTCTGGCATGTCATAATTGATAAACTAATTAAGATATTTCGATTTTATTCGATTATTTCTTGAACTATACATGATGGCAGGCAAGAATAACTATTTTTAGTTTCTTGTTTTGCAAAATTGGAGGCTCCTTTAACAGCTTCGCGAAAGGATTGAAAACAAAAAAAAACAAACGTACCAACCCCCGTAATTTGTTTTTAATCAAACTTTTGAGAGTTACCGTTCTATTTTTTTTCTACAAAATTGGATTTTTCCTTAACAGAAAAACAATGTCAAGTTTAAAAAATTGAAATTAATGCCATAATTAGTTCACAAAACAATAGAAAACAGAAAAACAAACGTGTCAACGCAAATTGTTCTTGAATTGTTCAATTTTTTCTCTTAACTTTGTTTTGATCAAACAATCCAGAGTTGCAAATTGTTGTAGGCTTCTTCTATTTTGTTTTTCGTACTTATATAGCTTTCTGGCATGTCATAATTGATAAACTAATTAAGATATTTCGATTTTATTCAATTATTTCTTGAACTATACATGATGGCAGGCAAGAATAACTATTTTTAGTTTCTTGTTTTGCAAAATTGGAGGCTCCTTTAACAGCTTCGCGAAAGGATTGAAAACAAAAAAAAACAAACGTACCAACCCCCGTAATTTGTTTTTAATCAAACTTTTGAGAGTTACCGTTTTATTTTTTTTCTACAAAATTGGATTTTTCCTTAACAGAAAAACAATGTCAAGTTTAAAAAATTGAAATTAATGCCATAATTAGTTCACAAATCAATAGAAAACAGAAAAACAAACGTGTCAACGCAAATTGTTCTTGAATTGTTCCATTTTTTCTCTTAACTTTGTTTTGATCAAACAATCCAGAGTTGCAAATTGTTGTAGGCTTCTTCTATTTTGTTTTTCGTACTTATATAGCTTTCTGGCATGTCATAATTGATAAACTAATTAAGATATTTCGATTTTATTCAATTATTTCTTGAACTATACATGATGGCAGGCAAGAATAACTATTTTTAGTTTCTTGTTTTGCAAAATTGGAGGATCCCTTAACAGCAAAACGATTTAAATTTAAAAATTGACATTAATGTGATGATTAGTTCGCGAAAGGATTGAAAACAAAAAAGCAAACGTACCAACCCCCGTAATTTGTTTTTAATCAAACATTTGAGAGTTACAAGTTGTTCTATTTTTTTTCTATAAAATTGGATTTTTCTTTAGCAGAAAAAACAATTTCAAGTTTAAGAATTGAAATTAATGCCGTAGTTAGTTCACAAAACAATAGAAAACAGAAAAACGATCATGCAAACCCAAATTTTTCTTGAATTGTTCAATTTTTTCTCTCTCAATACTTTCAACTTTCTTTTGATAAAACAATCGAGGGTTGTAAATTGTTCTAGGCTTCTTGTATTTTATTTTTCGAACTTATATAGCTTTCTGGCATGTCATAATTGATAAACTAATTAAGATATTTCGATTTTATTCGATTATTTCTTGAACTATACATGATGCAGGCAAGAATAACTATTTTTAATATCTTGTTTTGCAAAATTGGAGGCTCCTTTAACAGCTGATGATTAGTTCGCGAAAGGATTGAAAACAAAAAAAAAACAAACGTACCAACCCCCGTAATTTGTTTTTAATCAAACATTTGAGAGTTACCGTTCTATTTTTTTCTACAAAATTGGATTTTTCTTTAACAGAAAAACAATTTCAAGTTAAAAAAATTGAAATTAATGCCATAATTAGTTCACAAAACAATAGAAAACAGAAAACAAACGTGTCAACGCAAATTGTTCTTGAATTGTTCAATTTTTTCTCTCAACTTTGTTTTGATCAAACAATCGAGAGTTGCAAATTGTTCTAGGCTTCTTCTATTTTGTTTGAAGAAAAGAATGAAAACAAAAAAAAACAAACGTGTTAACCCTCTTAATTTGTTTTTAATCAAACATTCGATCGCTTAAAGTTGTTTTGAGTAGTTCTGTAATGGAAAAATGTTATAGAAACAACACGATGCACAGTTATATTTGTAATGGTTGCATTATCATGAAATTGTAACGAATTTCCGTTTTGCTCCCGTCTGTATAACGGTAGACCGAATTAAGTTATATTGTAAGAGAGTTTTTACACAATATTAACTCACTCACAATCAGTATTAAATGGTATAATCATGTCTGACCGCATCTTCACGCCTAACCAAGCTATCGTAACCGGAAAATGTGAATATCATGTCGTTCCGTTTCCTTTTTCTTGTATTGTCTTTATATATCCCAACGTTGAAGTTAAAAGCTTTCAACGTAATATTTCCCCGCGACGAATCTGAAAGAAACAACACGAACAGGTACTTTTAACTGTGCTGCGGTACTAGAAAAATAGTGGACGGACGATAATGTAATGTAAAGGAGGAAAGAAAGCCTGAAGTGGTGGTAAGTTAAGCGCATAAACATACATACACACAGTGGTAAAAGAGGAAATGTTGTTTTATGGATTTATGCGCAAAACAATGTCTAATTTGACGGTTGACCTGTTACGATTGCGTTACATTTAATGGAATAAACAAGTAAGGTGACTAATTTATACACATACAAAAAGATTGTGCCTCTAACGTAACATTACCTTATTCTATTTTAAATCGAGGAGGAAATGTTAAAGGAAGAAAGAGAGAAATATTATAAAATATATCTTAGGGGATTTGACGAAATTAACGTTGAGATAAAACAAAGCACCGGGTGTTAAATCACCTCTCCTTCCTCCTTTTATCCGACCTAACTTACTATTACGTACATATTTCCTCCGTTTCGTTCGTTTCCCTGTATCTTTTACGTACAAAGCTTATATATATATATATATCTCCTTCCTTTGTTCCCCCGAAAAGGCTTTTCTTTCTTTCGTTAGCGTCGTTCGTCTGCGCTACCGCCTCGGCCGTGTGCTTTTCCCCGAAAAATTTACTTTATTATGAAAAAGTACGGATCATTTATCAACGGACAACTTGTCCCGGGGAAAATGGTGGGTTTTACTCAAAAAGTTAAATGGGTTTTTTATATACGCCATTAAAAATACACTCGGAATGAGTGAGAGACGCGCTAAAAATACAACAAACATAATATGTCAACCTATTTCTACCGTTTGTGTGTGTGTGTGTGTTGGGAGGCAGCTATAGTATAATGTCAAAAGCGGGGAGTAGAATATATACGGTGGTAAAATCTCCTGCGACACGTAAAGAATTTTAATTTAATGAGTCTGAAGTGCATCGTACCATTTGGACGCTCTTTTTTTTCTATATACACACACACACACTTACACATATACATATATAATATTATAGTACCGGTGCTAGTATTATTCCTAAATTTAACAAAAAAGTTTCTTCTGAAAGAGTTATACGCCTCAACATCAATTAATTCTTAATAACAAGCGATAAAACCGTGTTTTTGAGTGTGGTTAATAATAGAAACACATCTTCTCTCAAAGCCCTGCTTAATTGTGTGTGATATCTAAATGAGTTTAGTATTTAGATTAGTTAGAAGATGAAACATGAATTTAAGACACATGCGTGGTAATAAAATCCATTTATTAATTTAGAAAATTAATATTAAGAGAGACAATCAAAAAATAACACATTATAGAGATGAAATTTTGTAAAATCTATCTTCTGGCATTATAAAAAGTGGAAATAAACATCAATACTATTAACACAATACACAGCGTTCATAAATGATTAAGATCAAGATTAAATTAATTCAATTAATTTAATTATCCCCTCATAAAAAAAATGATTTCTCTTTATCCGCAAAATACGCCGAAACTGCCTCCTTGACTTCACCATCGGCAGTAAATTTTTTACCCCGCAGCTCTTTTTTCATTTTCGGAAACAGGTAATAATCACTCGGGGCCAGGTCTGGGCTGTAGGGTGGGTGATTCACAATTTCGAAGCCCACCTTATGCAGGGCAGCTAACGCAACGCGGCTCTTGTGGACGGGCGCGTTGTCGTGCAAAAGCAGCACACCTTTCGTCAATTTTCCCCGTCTTTTCTCTTTAATGGCTTCTTTTAGTCGCTCTAATATTGAAGCGTAATATTCTCCGGTTATAGAAACATCTTTATCTTTATAATCAATCAAAATATTCCTTCCGAGTCCCAAAATACCGTTGCCATGAGTTTCCCAGCTGATTGTGACACTTTAAATTTCTCGGGAGGTGCTGTGCGCTTTCTATGCCACTGCGTGGAGTCTTGTTTGGACTCAGGTTCATAATGATGAACCCAAGTTTCGTCTCCAGTAACAATTCGATTCAATACATCATCCTTGTCTTCATTACAGAGGTCCAAAAATGCACGCGAACACTCTACGCGCTGTTGTTTTTTCGGCGGCGTGAGCATTCTCGGCACCCATCTTGCGCTGACCTTAGACATGCCGAGATGATCGTGTAGGATTTTAAAAATTGTTGTATCGGATACTGCAACCATTTCTGCGAGTTGTTTCTTCTTTAGTCGAGCATCTTCGAGTACAATTTTTTCAACTTTTTGGATAAGTGCTGGCGTGGTCACCTCAATGCTCCTGCCCGGCCTCGGGTCGCCTTCAAGGGATTCCCTTCCTTGTTTAAATAAACTATGCCACTTGTACACCATGGTTTTTCCTGGACAAGAGTCGCCGTAAACCAATGACATCTCATTCATTATGGTCGCGACTGATTTTCCTTACCTGGCAAGTAACTTTATAACGGCACGATATTCGACTTTTTCCATATTTCACTTTTCACTCCTGATTATGTTACTTGGTTGACGATAGCTCAAAGACTAACTGTCTAATAACAATGAAACTTCGTATTTATCCTAATTATGAGTCGCTGCACAGGCCACGCCCCCAATGCGCGCAATCATCCCCCTACAACCCGCTCATTCCGCGAATATAAAAACGCTCCCTCGTACATGAGGAAGATAATCAAGGCATTTAGCCTCCAAGATTCTCCGATCTAACACCTCCAGATTTCTATTTTTTGTTCGTTTTAAGAATAATATTTTAAAGAAGTAGTTTCATAATCTAAAAAAGCTACGGTAGAAGAAGTGCAATCTTCGACAATATGAAGAGACGGATTATGTTTGCTTAGTAAATGATGGGAAACACTTTCAAGACCTCATGCTTTTTTTTATAGTTATAATAAACCTTTTACTCACAACTTAGAAATCGGTAGGTTAGATGTCCCACGAATTTTTCCTTTGAACGAAGAAAACATTTTAAGCGAATCTGAAACACCTTCCATGCTTGTCCTCTACAGAAAATTTAAAGGTGTGAATGAAAGACTAACATCCTTACCTCTGTCTGGCGAGAATTTATGACCTGTCAAACGAGCTGTCAAACCTGATTAAGACATTTTCGCGAATTCTGCACGAATCCATTCCTCTATCTCCATATAGGAAGTTAGGACTTGTAGATACTAACTTCTTTAAAAAAAATGCAAAAGAAAGGAATCGAAATTCCAAAACGAAATAGGATAAGGAGAAAAACAAGAGCTTTAGATTAGATTAGATTAGATTAGATGTGGGTTGTGTAGGCAATCCTGCCTCTTTTCACTGCGACTTTTAAGATTTATTGTGAATACCTTTAATCTTTTAATCAATAACAATAATCTTTATTTATGCCAATACCACAAAAGTTTACATACGTCAGAATACAAGTACAGTAGTAATATCATCACTCAAAATAGGTCTTCCCAAAACACTTGTTCCTCAAGAAGTGAATTTACAGTATCAAGAATTATGTTCAATAAAGTTTACAATCGTTAGCTGAAACACGTATTAGAAAAAAATGTTGATTACAAACGTGTACTTTTTACCATTTTAAAAAAGATCTCCTAATTTTTGATATCCGAAATTAGGCAACTTTTTATCCGAAGCAAGAATCCTTTTTGTTAGGACATTTTTTTGATCAAAATAAATGGCTTAAATTAAAATAATCTAGTTATTTAAAGTAAACTTAGAATGAAACGTATCGAAACTATAATAAAAGAATTTATAATTCTCAAAATACACCACCCCCATACTATCCGAAATTAGGAATTTGGTACTACTTAAAGTTAAGTCAAAATATTATAAATTTCATGCACGCAACTTACTCTTTGAATGTCAAACTTACCTCTGATGTAGTTATAACTCTTCAAAACACAATATTTTTATTTAAAAATTAGTATTTTCAAAACGTGAATATACCTAGATTAAAGTAAATTACATGGGTGCTTTTCCATCGCAATATTCAAGATCATTTATATAAATGAAGAATAAACAAAGGCCCCAGAACGTATCCTTGCGGTACACCATGTTTATTATGTAATTTTTCTGACAAGAAGTTTTTGTAATATAGAGATTGATGTTAAATTGATGCTCGTATCGGAAAAATTATAATGCTTTAATTTCTTAATCAAAATTTGATGGTTAATCCCAGTTAATCTCCAGACTTCTGAAGAAGTCTAGGATATTTTTGGGGCTGTAGTTTCGCTATATTCCGAACAGAATCGGCATTTATCACAGTCAACCCATGCCCATCTTCTTCAGGTGGTACCTGAGAGGTGATGGTGCTGACGCCTCTTCTGTTGAGCTCCAGCAGAGATTTAGCCCTGATGACTGTGAAAAGTAACTTTTTTGGTTGTCTTACTTTAGGGGTGTTAGCCCACTGCGAGATTTCCTGTTCGTTTTCCCACTATATTGGAGATGAGCTCTAACAAGAGACTCCCAATAATAAATAAAAATAATATTAGAAAGGACAACAACTCAGACATGATCGTTTCTGAAGATGAAGCGGAATTAGAACATTACCATGATCAGATGAATCAGATCATCAATCATCATATCAAAGAGAATCATCAGAACAGTAAAGGAAAATGTTGTCGCAAAAAATTGTTTCTGGAGAACAAAATGTAACGTCTACGTTTCTAACAAAGAAAGAGACGTCTTTTGTACATCCGATATTCTTTTATTACCTAAATTAATCCAGTTTTCATTGCTTTTCCTTAATTTTTACAAAATTTGAAATAAAAATCGGTTTAAATATTTAATTTTGTGTCATCAATAGCTTATAATCAACAAACAATGATTTACTAACGCATATAAAACTAGTGTTAATCTTTGAAACTTTGCTGGGCTATTAAAAAACAGTGTTTTACAAAAAAACAAACAAAAGAATTAAATTTAAAACTGCTACCGCAAAAGTAAAAGGTTATAAAGTAGTTTATCAGTAAACGAATTTTGAAAATGTTATTTTAAACTTTAAGTTCACAAACAAGCTGTGTTTATGTTACTATCTTATATAGTTTCAGTTGTGTTGGTCGATATACGTTGCCATCCTCTTCGATAGATGATGGGCGAATTATTATTGCCGGTCTGTAAGGTTATTTTTGGTTTAATGTTAGTCGATACAAGTTGACATTTAAATCGTTGCATTCGTACAAATGACCGGTGAATTATTGCTTATAATTCTGTTTTATTAACATTAATAGGGAACCATATCTTGAGGTGTCACACTTTATGCACCATATGAATTGCAGTTTATTGAATAACTTGTGTTTGGTCGTCTTGATAATTTTGATCGAGTTTCAATGGTGTGTTTGGTCGTCTTTATATATTTGTTTCAAGCAAACTCGTTCAAGTTGATCCATCATTATACCTGCGCAGTTGTCAAATATTTTATTATTACTACATACATTCAAGCAATGATAAATCAGAGAAAAATATTATCTCTTTTCTCTAATTACATAAAAGTAGGTACAAAATCGAATTTTCCGAATCGGAATGGGATGAAACTAAAAGCAAATGAAAGTTGACGTTTTCCATAACAAAACCCTCAAGACTTTTTTTAGTTTAGTGCTAGTTTTTTTTACACGCATTTAAAGTTGGTGATTTAGGAAGGCTGTCTAACAAGAAAAAATCATTAACAAATTTTGTACAAAATAATGCTTATTAGTAAGATAGGTATCACAATTTTCCAGGATAATAAAAATAAATAAGGATTATTTTATCAAATTTTTAATGATTTTTTCTTGTTAGATAGCCTTCCAAAATCACCAACTTTTGCGTGTCAAAAAAACCTGGCAATAAACTAAAAATACAGTCTTGAGGGTTTTGTTATGGAAAACGTCAACTTTCATTTGCTTTTGGTTTCATTCCGTTATTACAAACATGGTAGAGACATTTGATTGATTATAATGCTTTACTATCAATGTTGATGAGATTGGTTTGACTTTTTCGTTTATACAATTAAGAGTGCAATCGTACCAACTACAATCTAAATTCCTCAAACAATATTTTTATCAAAATTACATAGTACGATGCGAAATTAACAGCATACCATTCTAATTAAGTTCTTCGGAACATATCCACCGACACAATACCAACATATTTACACATTAACAGCGCATGATATTACGACAGTAGAGAACGATATTACGAGCGTGTTGCCGCATTACATAGTTTATCTTTATTCCCTACAAACACATACACACAAGGCACAATAAGCTTAAATGAAATGCGCAGGAATAGCAATATATCTAAAATAATTATGGTATAATATTTAGATATTCTCAGTAGATTAAAGTCGTATCTGTGTTTATATGGAAATTAAAATTAATTAAACATTTGTTGTGGTTACGCTTGCTTGCCTTCGAAAATTTCAGAATCAACCAACTGCTCTAAAAACCCATGATATGTTATGTATGTATATGTACATATCTACTACACACATACATACATATATGTATATGTGCATGTAGACAACCTGCTTACTGGTTATGTCCTGCGTTTTATTTGAAATCGAGAACGTTTATAATAGCAAACGTGCTCTTTTTTTTTCTAATGATACAGCGTGTTTAATGTTATAATCTATTTGAACTAGAACAGTAAACTGAATAAATTAAAATAATATAACGAATGATATTGTACAAACGTAAATATGAAAGATATTTATTATTGGGTATGCGCCGATAAAAAACGAGAACTAATTCCGAATCCTTTCCTAAACTATTGACGTTATGCTTTTAAAGATATCACATACATATTTAACTTTAGTTTATGCTACCCGGTAAATTAGTTGTGTGTAATATTGATGTTAACGCTTTCATATGCTGTAAATATGTTCCGATTCGGATATTTAACATACCACCATCGTATATTAAGTATTTTAAGATCTTGATAAATACGTCAAGCGGTGGAAATATGGATTCAATTTTGTAAACTAATTTCGTTTTTTTTTTCTTACTATAATACCGAATACAATTTTCAATATTGCACTTCCATCCCTTTCCCACGTCAGTAGCTTTTCAGCTTATACGTTGCTCGAGAGCTTTGAAAATTTAAAATCATCCGGTATGCTTCTGCTTCCGAAAAAAAGAAGAAAAAATAAACCGCACTCAGATATTCTATTTCTCAACTCTAGCTGCACACCATCGTTACACTTCTATAGAGGGTATGTATGCATGTATACATTTATGTGAAAAGTGCTACTGTGTTTCTAGCGCGATTTCAGCTCTTGGTTGGAGCTCTAGAAACGCGAGACGATATATGTATTCATAAAGAAGTGAAATTGATCTCCTACCTTATAGCATATGTACATCATTTATATTTCTATTCGATTATTTAACAATTGCAATTGATTAAAAAAAGTTTCAAATAAATACAGTTCTACTATCGGATAAAAATCCTGCATTGTTGCCAGACGATGCAAAAATAATTCTTTTAATATTTAAACAATGAATGTCCAACATAGCAACGCTAGGTTTAATTTGGTAAGACTGATGTAATGTTACCTACCCTGATTACATAACTTCATTGTTTAGTTGTCAAAAATTGACATCTAATAGATAGATAGGTTATGTTAACACAAAAGATCATTTCTGTACACATTTAACGACAGATCCTCTCCCTTAGTCAGAGTGAACCGAATCTCCACTACCACTGAGGCGACCTAGCTTTTATCAAACATGACTAACTCCACTTTGAGTCGATTTATTTCCTTTTTTTAACTTTCTTTTTTGTCGTCCTATTTACACCATATACAGTGTGGTCATAAAGTTTGGAACCAAGCTTCTGCATTATTTTACATTTTGTGGAAAAACGCTCGGACAGGTAAATTTTCTTTTTTAAAACGCCATCTTTTGACATACAATTTTTTTCTATAACGTCATTAGTTTTTAAAGTGATGACGTCATCAACCCTTTTTTAAATGGCAACCATATTATTTTTTTATCGTTTTTGGTAGATCTTTATATCCTCCAAATAGTGATATAAAACGATTGGTATGTTGCATCACAATTTTTTTTTAATAATATAAATTTAGAAAACAAATAAGAAAATTTTATTTTTGCACAAAATTAAAATTAAATTAAAAAAAAAACTTCTGAAAAAAAACTTTCTGAACATCAATTTATTGTAACAGTAAACGTAAATTTTCAAAATGGACCCCACCAACCAATTGACACTGTCTCAGCCGAATGTAAACACTTCATATACTCGCCTCAATTATGTCTGGGGATATTTGTGCAATTTCTACGCGAATTTGTTGTTTTAAATCTTCTAAATTATTCGGTTTGTTAAAATACACTATCGATTTCAAATAACCACACAAAAAAAAGTCTAACGGAGTCAAGTCAGGAGAACGAGGTGGCCATTCTATACCTCTCCATCCGATCCATTTATTAGGAAATATTTCGTCAAGATAGTGGCGAACCTCTACACCATAATGGGGAGGTGCCCCATCTTGTTGAAACCAAATATTTGGATGTGGTACATCACCATCCTCGTGATTTGGGAAAATAACAGCGAGCGCTGGAACCAGTTTTCAAATCTTAAAAATTCTAAATATTACACAGCAGTCAAATTTCCTTCAAAAAAAGATGGTCCTAAAATGCGTCGTCCAATCATACCAACCCATACGTCAACTTTTCCTCTGCGCTGAGTATGAGACGCTTGACGCCAATGCGGATTGGTCTGCGACCAATATCTGCAATTATCGCGGTAAACAGATCCATTTAGGCAGAACGTAGCTTCATCAGAGAAGACGATGCTTCCCAAGAAATTTGCATTTTGGTCACAACGTAACATTACGTCTTCACAGAACTGCAGTCGACGATCTTCGTCATCCTCATCTAATTCCTGTACAAGCTGAACTTTGTAAAGCTGATAGTGTTCTTTTTTGAATAAGTTGACGACAAATGAGTGAGCCACCTGATTGGCTAATTTTTTTCTAAATTTATATTATTACAAAAAAAATTGTGATGCAACATACTAATTGTTTTATATCACTATTTGGAGGATATAAAGATCTACCAAAAACGATAAAAAAATAATATGGTTGCCATTTAAAAAAGGGTTGATGACGTCATCACTCTAAAAACCAATGACGTCATAGAAAAAAATTGTATGTCAAAAGATGGCGTTTTAAAAAAGAAAATTTACGTGTCCGAGCGTTTTTCCTAAAAATGTAAAATAATGCGGTTAAAAGATTGGTTCCAAACTTTATGACCACACTGTATATTTTATTTATTTATTTATTAAGTAAATAAATTTAATTTGTTTAATCTTACCAACTTACCTCACGAACGTCTCCTCCTCATCATACGCACAATTCTATTGATGACAATACTCCAACTGTATCAAACAATGGGGATGGTCCCGTACATAATGGATGACTAAAGGGTTCAAGGGCTTTGTCCAAGCCTAAAAAAGAAATTGAAGGACCATAGTAACACGTTTAACTGTCATAGTCATATTTGTTTAAAGATGTACCAACTCCAATTCGGCATTTATATTTGCTTTCTGTAGAATTAATCGCTGTTTAAGCTATGAAAAATTTAAACAAACAATAAACAAATTACTACAGAATTGCGGGTCCTACAAACTTAGACGGTTGACTTTGTAATATGATTACATGGTTGATAAAATATCACCCAACTGCAAGAAAGTTAGTGGCGTATGAAATAAAAAATTAATATTTTCTTGTATCATCGTTAGCACAGCAGAACTGTGAGTTGTACAAGTAGAAAATCCACAGATATTTGGCCCCATGTATCCGGCATACTTTGAATCGATTGTTGAACGGTTTTGACGCAAGATCATATTATTAATTTCTTTGACCATGATACCCCACGTGATTGAGAGCAGGGCTTCTCACTAGCCAGTTTAGTGTGGTTACCTCTTTAACTTAAATGACCTGTATGAATTGGGCAATTATTCTGTTGGAATACACAATTATTTCAACACAAAATATTTCTCAAATTCACCTAGCCTCCAAGCATCCACAGGAAAACGTCTATTCTCCAAAATTTTATAAATAAATTAAACGTCAACACCTCCATTACTACACGATTGAGACCAAAGTTCACATTATTGTTCATACAGGGTGTTGGATAAACATGCGGCGAAAATCAAGGAGTTATTTCTTGACCTATTTTAAGAATATTTTGTCCTATGATGATTTTTGAAAAATCTCTTTATTTTGACGATACAATGCCTTGTTATTGTTTAGATCTCGATCACTTGGAACGGTTGTTTTATCTACTAATAGTTGAATCGATCACATTTGTTTCGATTGAATGACGTTTGGCTGTTTGACGTGTCATTAATATTGATTGAAGTCCTCTGTCATGATGTACACTGACATGTATTTCATCTTGACTTGGATTTGCCGATGGCAATGCATTAAAAGCAAGACGGTTGTATATTGAACGATTTCCTACTCGTAATGTCCCCGATCAAAAAAGCTTCAAAAACATTTATCGACATCTTCGTGAAAAAGACTCACTGCAACGATGTCGTGGACCAGGAAGATCAATGACTGCAAGAAGAAGACAAATTAGAAATACTTTAAATGCAAGTCACTGGAGAGTTTGGAAAATTCTTAAAGGCAATTAGTTGAATCCATACCAAATTAAACGCGTTCAGGCACTACTACCTTTCTTCGACGCATTGCATTACGTCAATGGATATTGCAAAAATTAGATCGCATTCCTCTATTCCTGTCACAGATTTTTTTTTTTCTGATGAAACCAGCCTCTCAGGAAATCTATCTGTCTATCTAGTATTATGTCAAAATCAAATCAAAATAATTCAAATAATTTTTATATTAAGCACTTTACAATTAATTCAGACCCACCCTCTCTTACCTTAGTATGTATAATGTTAAAAATAAAAATAGTCACTTCTTCCCGACTTCTGGTCTTCTGGTCCTTCTTTCCTTTGAAATTTTTCTTCTTTTCCTCTTTTCACTTTTCAATCTTTTCAAATATTTTGAATCTTTAAACTTTTCCTTCACCTGTCTTTCTAATTTCTTTTCATCTTTTCCTCTTTTCACTTTTCAATCTTTTCAAACTAATTTCCAATGTTCTTTTTCAAATTTCACTTTCTAATTTTAAAATGTTTTTCTACTTTTTAAAAGAACTTGTCTTTTTCGTCTGACTTTTTCCTTCTTTTTCACAAAAAAAAAAAAATGTCCACCTTCTCTTGTTTTTTCTTGACCTCCTTCTCAAATTTTATTATTATTTTCCAAAACCGCGGTAACATGAGTGTGCGTCGTACGTGTAATTTTGACAAAATATTTCCTAAATTTACAATGCTTAACATAACATTTTAACGAATTTTATTGGAAATTAACGAAATAACATAACACTAGCTACACATTCTCTTTGGAATTTAAGCTGCTACTCAGCTGTATAGACCGTTTTGAATTGATGGTGGTAGTTGGTAAGTCCACTCCCGTTTCCCAGGTGTTGGCGTCCTAAATTCCCATAGTTTCCACATCCTCCGTCACCTGGTCCTCTCATTCGGCTTCCATTTCGTGATTTTTTTTAGTACCATCTTAATCTTTGTGCTTTAATTGTTTTGACTATATTGTCACTTTTCATTATATCATCTATTTCATGATTCCTTAGTATTCCTTAGTATTCTATAATTTTCCAAGATATTTAAAGTTACTTACTATTTCGATTGTAAGGTGCCCTATTTTTATAGCTGACGTGTCTGCTCTTATTCTCTTATTAACTGTAATGTAGTTAGTTTTCTCTTCATCAATTTCCAGTCCTCTTTTCGTGACAGCTTCTTCCAGGCTTTTCCCATCTCTTGCTAATAGGGCAATGTCATCAGCGTTGGCCACTATTTGTATGGATTTTTGGTTTATTGTTCCTTTCAATTCACATTCATTTATTAGGATCCTCTAAAGCCACGTTGAAAAATGTTGCTGATAGTGCGTCTCCTTGTCTTACTCCTTTGTTCACCGCTATCTTATCGGATATTCCTTCATGTGTTACCACTGCTGCATTTGATCCCTCCAGTGTCATTCTAATTAGTTGGCTGCTCTTCGGTTCTCGGGTTCTCTGCCATGAAGAAGATCACGACAAGATGATCGAAACATCAAGTGCCACAACCTTTCTACACGCCAGAGAATCCGAGAACCGAAGAGGAGCCATCAATAGCGACCGTGAAAGCCTGAAGACTATTCTAATTAGTTTTATTAATTTTGGTGGAATTCCGATGTTCTTAACGTCTATTAACATTTTATCCTTATTGACGCTATCAAATGCTTGCTTGAAATTTATAAATATTATCTGCAGTTCCATGTCTTGTTCATAACATTTTTCAATAATTTGATAGAATTATCAATGTTAATATAATTTATATTTAGCAGCTGAATTCTTCTGTAGTTTTCGCATATTGTCGGATTACCTTTCTTCATAATTGGAACAATTAGGCTTGTTTGCCATTCTTCAGGCATTGTCTCTTCCGTCCATATCTCCTTAATTAGATAATATATTCTTTCCTTTAGTTCATCTCCTTCATATTTTATTAATTCGCTGATGATATCATCGGTTCTGCTGCTTTGTCCGGTTTCAGATTATTTATAATTTCATCGCACTCTTCAGCTGTTGGTTCCTTTATTTCTATCTCTTGATCTCTGTCTTGATCGTGTTCGTCTGCCATTGCTTCTATTATCGTCTCAGGAAATGCGAACATGGAATTTTCGTAACAACAGTGTGTGGGTAGATGAAAATCCGCATCAGGTATGTGAAGATCGTTTGCGACATGAATTCTCGTTGAATGTTCGGGTATATTGAAAGGGGAAACGCAGCCGGTTCTCGTTTAAGCGCTCCTGTTTTTTATTACTAAAAGATCGTCTACAAATTCATGTTCAAGTTCACAAAGTATAGATGAAAATGAAGAACAAGATTGCAAGTTTACTAGTAGATATGTCCACTGTTTCTAGCCAGAAATGTCTGGATGATCCGTTCGTTTAATGGGATCCAAACCATGAAGATGAACAAAACAGTTGCACCAAATAATACGATTTTGTTTTCGTTCGTCAACAATATGTTTCGTCATTTATTTGTGTCCCAACTGAGATAGATTTCTTCTGTGTAGTGCTTTTTTAAAATTTTGTGTGCAACTGTATATTTTCAGTATCGAGTACAAAGTATTTTTTCCAACAAATTTAATTACCCAGTTCCGATCGATGTTATTTTAATTAACAAAAACAAGTAAAGAGAAGATCGTTTTGCACGACAATTTACAACTTCTCTTTTTAAGTTGATTTTATTTTGACTTTCTAACTATTACATCCCCGATTACAAATCCGGATAAACTTAATAAAATTAACTGTTTTCGTCATGCAAAATTCAAGTCAACCTGTTTTATTTTACCCCTTCTTTTTATTTTTAACGGATTTAGTGGCGAAGTTATAATGAAAGAGTACACATCGTGTAATAATTAAACTAAACTAAACACGAAAATAACTTTAAACAATTTACACTTCCGTAATTGTGTCTAGAGTATTGGAAGTGGAGATAAAAATTTAATACATTCACACGATTTTAATCGAGGTATACGATTAAATTAGTTTCATCATGCGATAGTATTCAACTCAATAATTCTGTTGAGAAGAATAGATCTCACTTCGTACATGCATACATAGCTTGCACCGTCCTCCTTTGTTATTCGTATCGTAACGCCAGAAATAGTCCTTCGAGACGAAACAGTACGTCACCTCATAAAACATTCTCCCAAATACCCCTCTCTTCCCGGAGCTACCTAATATGTAAATGTAAGTCTGGACAGAATTAGGTTTCGGTGGTAGTTCTTACTCATATTTCCCCGCCGTCAATTCTTTACACGTCTCCCTCTTTTATATTCTTGACTTTTTTGCGTTTTTTTCCCCCCGTTTCTTCTTTATTTTTTTTGTCCCTCCTCATCCAGCGGTAATAAAACTATTACATTAGTTTTTTTTCCCCGTGTGTGCTTGCGAGGGTCGTCCGGTTTCTACCGTCTCCCTTGACGAAGTGACCGTGATACATCAAGTAATATCAGTTGTCGAGTGGATGCTACCCATGGGTGTTCCACCCGGACCATACATTTCAATCTGGACTGTCAGCGCGCGACATGTTCTTAGCAGTCGACCATATACATATACGTATAAAAAATGTGCAGGTCGTACTTCATCTTACCGAGTTATTTGCAATAAAGTTGAAAGAGGAAAAATGTTACTGATACACTCGGATATAATACCGTAAATGGTGTCCTTTTTACAGGGTTATTTCAAAACAAATTTACAATAGCTGAAATATTTGTTTTGAAAAGTTTGATACAAGTGTGATTGCATCCATAGAGGCACTATGCCATTTAGCTGAAATTTGATATTCATTGTACTCCTTTAAAGCTCGACCAATTTTGATTTGAAATTGATATTGAGGTGTGCAGTACAGAATGTACTTTTGATAAATTTTCGTTAACAGTTATAAATTGTTATCGGTCTCCCAATGGAAATTTTTCTAAATTCTTTGATGTTCTGTCAATTCTTTTAGATTTTATTTCTAAGTGTCATCATTTTGTAGTATTTACTGGTGATTTCAACGTTCATTTTCAGAATAATGACCACAAGTGTTAAAGTAGCAGACATGTGTTGTTCTTTGTCTTGTATCAGATCATGATATTGTATTTCTTTATACTACTACATTATTCAATTCCACTAATGTCGATAATTCGTCTAAAAGGCTTTCTCGTATATTTGATAAGAATTCTATTCAGCATTTTTAAGTGTGTTCAATTTTTTGATGATATTGTTGTCATATTTTCAAATTTACTTTCCAAAAAAATCAATAATTCTTTAATTCGCGGTAGCTGGGTGAATGACGAGGTTCGTATGTCCAGTAGTACTCTAAGAAATTTATATAATCTGAAACTACGGTAACCATCTCTAACTGAAGCCTATCAAGAGGCAAGGCGCTCTCATCCAATGTTAATTAGGAAAACCAAGAAAGATTTCTTTAACCGATTGATAACGTCACTGTTGATGATCCCAAAAAGGTAGCAACTGTCTTCAATGAATTCTTTATAGGCGAACCGATGGGAATCACCAGTGCATTACTTGCAGACTCTTCGAAGTCCTTTTTTTTCCTGCAGTAGCATGTATGCCTTACCGTTTCATGAATTGGAGGCGCTAAGTACGAGGGAGCGTTTTTATATTCGCGGAATGAGCGGGTTGTAGGGGGGTGATTAGGCGCATTGGGAGCGTGGCCTGTGCAGCGACTCATAATTACTATAAATACGAAGTTTCATTGTTATTAGACAGTTAGTCTTTGAGCTATCGTCAACCAAGTAACATAATCAGGAGTGAAAAGTGAAATATGGAAAAAATCGAATATCGTGCCGTTATAAAGTTCCTTACCAGGCAAGGAAAATCAGTCGCGACCATAATGAATGAGATGTTATTGGTTTACGGCGACTCTTGTCCAGGAAAAACCATGGTGTACAAGTGGCATAGTTTATTTAAACAAGGAAGGGAATCCCTTGAAGACGACCCGAGGCCGGGCAGGAGCATTGAGGTGACCACGCCAGCACTTATCCAAAAAGTTGAAAAAATTGTACTCGAAGATGCTCGACTAAAGAAGAAACAACTCGCAGAAATGGTTGGAGTATCCGATACAACAATTTTAAAATCCTACACTATCATCTCGGCATGTCTAAGGTCAGCGCAAGATGGGTGCCGAGAATGCTCACGCCGCCGCAAAAACAATAGCGCGTAGAGCGTTATTGAGTCGAGTTGATACTGGAGACGAAACTTGGGTTCATCATTACGAACCTGAGTCCAAACAAGACTCCATGCCGTGGTATAGAAAGGGCACAGCACCTCCCAAGAAATTTAAAGTGTCACAATCAGCTGGGAAACTCATGCCAACGGTATTTTGGGACTCGGAAGGAATATTGTTGATTGATTATAAAGATAAAGGTGTTTCTATAACCGGAGAATATTAGGCTTGAATATTAGAGCGACTAAAAGAAGCCTTTAAAGAGAAAAGACGGGGAAAATTGACGAAAGGTGTGCTGCTTTTGCACGACAACGCGCCCGTCCACAAGAGCCGCGTTGCGTTAGCTGCCCCGCATAAGGTGGGTTTCGAAATTGTGAATCACCCACCCTACAGCCCAGACCTGGTCCCGAGTGATTATTACCTGTTTCCGAAAATGAAAACAGAGCTGCGGGGTAAAAAATTTACTGCCGATGATGAAGTCAAGGAGGCAGTTTCGGCGTATTTTGCAGATAAAGAGAAATCATTTTTTTATGAGGGTATAAATAAATTAATTGAAAGATGTGAAAAATGTATCCGTCTTGCAGGTGAATATATTGAAAAAGAAAAATAATTTGGTTATCACCCATTCCGTGAATATAAAAACGCTCCCTCGTATATTTAATAAGCTTGAAAATAAAAATAGTTCAGACCCAAACGAGATGCCTGGTAACGTATTAAAAAAAATCGCTCTCCATAAGTTCCAGTTTTTCCAAAATCTTCGAGTATGCAATGCTAGATAGGCTGCTCAGTCATCTAGAAAAAAAAAAAATATCATTTCCAATCGGCAACATGGTTTCAGAAGGCGGTACCCAAAATGTCTGCTGTCCACCAATTCATAAACGACGTTTTTAAGTCCTTTTGACTGTGTCGATCACAACATTTTAATATATAAACTTAATCTTTACGGCATTCGTGGGGTCCTGGTGGACTGGTTTTCATGATATCTATCAGATATTTTTCAGTATGTTGAAATACTTTTTAAGGACAACAATTGCATATTTCATGTTTCATCAATTCAATTACCTACTTTTATGGGGGTGCCCCAAGGCTCTATCTTGGGCCCTATTCTCTTTATCTTTTTCATCAACGATATTATAAATTTTGTAAATTATTCTTTGGTTATATATGCAGATGACACTTCGGCGGTGGTAAAATGCTGAAAACCTCTTGACTGACATAATCCAGTGGTTTAACATTAATAAATTACGTGTTTTCATGCCTCAAATTCTAAACATAGGACATTCTTGAATGCTGATGTACAATGTAACGGTTTTAATTTGTAACGCAAGATGTCCGTCAAATTAATGGGTTTGCATATTGATGAAAATCTTAATTGGAAATTTCAGTGTATGACTTTGATTATGAAAATAAACTCGGATTGTTTTCAAATCAGATATTGTAAACATATTATCGTGCAAAGTGTTATCGTTATCCGCTATGGCATTGTGTTCTGGGATGCTGCGGCTTCATCGAATGAGATCTTTAATCCGGTGCATGGCGAGCCGTGTCGACATTATTTTATCAAAGCGTGTATATATTTTGGAAGTTTTATTACACGTCTTTGCAAACAGGGACGTTTTTTTCAGAAATGGTGATTTTCATTTGTATGATACTAGACAAAGGAACAAAGGAACAGCTGTTGGATTATCACTTTTTAATTTACTTCCGAATAGTATAACATCTCTGAACAGCGCGGGGATCTTTAAGTGGCGTGTGCGCTCTCTGTTGGTTCAGCGCTACATCTGCTCCGTGGACGAGTTTGTAGCCTTGCTTAAGTCATCAACGATATTGTAAATGTGTTATGTCTTTTATATATTTAGTTTCATTTTTGATATATTTATAGTCATGTTCTTATAGACTTTTGTGTCCAATGGATAAATAAATATCTATCTATCTATTATAGTCAATTAAATTTGCACTCCTGAATATCATGAGCAAACAGATGGTGCGTCGCTGGTGTAGGTAATTTTTCTAAGGCTATCAAAGTATCCACGATGGAAGCGCAGTGATGATGACTTTGTGGAACTGGTGCGGCAACGTATCGTGATTCTTTTGCATGAAATTATCACTAAGCATTTACGCCGGAAGCCAACCAGCAGTTAATGCATTGGCGCTGCAGTAGATCTCCGGTCAGGACGAAATTCAAACAGACTGTGGAATATTGAGGAAATTGCGACGTACCATTTGAAATAAGAGACGTATGCAGGTGTTGTTCTGCTATAAACATGAAATGTATAAGATCTGGCAATGTCAAACAAGAGATTTGAGGTGATAATTGGTGGGATTGGACAATCCATTGCACCATCAGGTTGGTTTATATTTACTAGGAGAATTGTTGTATTTCTAGCCAAAGAGTTCATCCAGACATTAAAACACTTATTTTTTGAAAGATAAGACAGTTAATCCATCAAAGATACGGAAATAATTTCTGAATGGATATAAATCGGTATACCATTTGATTGATTAATCGGGACACGTGTTTCGAGAACGCGTGGGTTCTCAAATAATTTCTGCTTTCACACCTGTCATACAATCTAAGACACTTTACAAACATTTATAAACCTTTAAAATTTTCCAGAACAGCATACCAACTATTACATATATAAAGGAAGCGAAGCAATTATTCTGTCTAACGTAAAAAGAGAGATAGCCGCCGCGATAGAACGAATTAATTTCAATTTTAATTTCGCCCCATCCGCATGCATATATAACTCGCGGGCGCAACTTTAGTAATTCAAATTAAACAGATAGAGTCGTTTTAATTTCAAATATTTACGTCCGCAAATGAAACTCCACACGGACGAGGAGGACACGGACACGCGTACACACCCACACACACACAGAGAAGAGGATAATTGGGAAGCAAGCAGACGGAAAGTTTTGAGGCAATAGCCCAGCGCCCAGCATATATTGTCCAGCAGTTCTCTCGAAAACCCGAGAATATATATCTATGTATATACATAGATATATAAGAAGAAGGAGCAGAGACTCATTAGCATCCAGGCTGACCATTCTATGCAGATTATACTGGCGGATAGGCATATACACACAGACAGAGAGAGAGAGAGAGGGAGATGGGGAGAGAAAAGGGATTGGTTTTTTTTTATTGTATCCAAATCTAATATACTTCGAAGTAATGATGATTACACTAACCGAAACGATTTGCAAAGATGAAAATTCTGAACGTTACTTATATAAAATAACCCGCGACGAAAGTGGCGCCCTCATGTCCGCGTGTTCCTTCTCCAGAAGCTTATTTTCCGCTATACGAATAATAATTTACAATAACCATTAATCTTTTCCATCCACCAGGACCATCGCGAAGAGGTTAATTAATCAAGAGTCTGTCCCCCTCTCCTTCTCCATTTTATCTCTCTCCCTCTCTCTATGTGTGTGTGTGTGTATGTGTGTGTGTATTCGGTTCCGCTTCTAGTCGCTGTTGCTTTCCGCAATTCTTGGCTCTCCGCACTCTATACACACACACACAAATTATAAAATTGTTGTAATTAAAAGTAATTTATACGTTTGCATTGCGCTCTTTTCGGCGGCGGGGGCCTTCCCGTTTTCTACTTCTTTGTTTTTCCCCGTCCTATAGCTGTTGCGATGCCCCCGATTCGGATTTGGGGAACGCAACCAGCGACGCTTTTCGGTTATGCATCCCTACCTCGCCTGCCCAACGACAAAACAAGTTTAATTAGTTTTAAGGTTTTTGTGAAAGCTCGAGTAATTTACGGGAGATTCCATTTTCTTGGGATATTTTAATAAGCCGCAATAAACGAAGAAATCCAGCTTATAAAAGACAATCGTTTCCCGACACTATATTAATAAACAAAAACGAGAAGAAATGGCATCCTTTTCCTATCCGTTATAGAGGTCTTCAACTCCAATACTATACTCACACTCACACTCGCACTCACTATAATAGTAGCGCTAATACCGTTCGAATAAGGCGAGAGATATTCATAGAATTGTTGTGTGTATGTGTAATATTTTCGTTCGGTTCTGATTGCGCGTGTATGCGTGCGTATGTGTGTATACGTTTGGGACGGCTACAACTGCCGAGGTGGCTACTGGCGGTAGTGGAAGCGCTCTGCTAGCGCACACACCGACTGCATTTTCTGAAGTTGAGAAAACAAACGGAAAAAGATTTATATACAACACCTTATTGACTTGAACATGCAACGCAAGCTTTTATTTACTTAAACTGTCTCGCTTAAAAAAGATTGCCAACAAATGTACGGGGTATACGCTTATATGCATATAAAAGAATGCGTATGCCCCAGCCTTTCGGAATGAATTTCTGTTTTCTTTTTCCCCTCTTCTTCTTAATATTTTCTATAGTTTCGTTGAAGATCTTTGAAATGTTGGAAATATTTTCACCTCATAATTACGATTACACTAAATAATGGTTAAAAGAGCAAAAGATGATAAAGTAATTGAATAAATCTATTTCTCTCTCTATTTCTAGGGGTAAATGACAAGAACCAACTGTCACCAATCTGACAATTCAAATGACATTACTCAAAACGTATACATTGTAACCATGGTAACAGGATCAAATAAGAAAATAATAATGTATAGCGGATGCTTTAGTTTAAATGAAGTTATTTGAATTGAAAATCAAAATTGTAAACCTATTTAAAATGAATATTTTGTCCAAAGGTACTAAATTAAAATTTTTAGCTACACTTACTGTCAGAAGAAGAGTTAATCTAGAAAATATTAAAATTATTTAATACACGTGAGTGTAAATCAAAAAATAATAGGTACTGTTTACTGTGTTTTCTTCTTTCGAAAGAGACGTTTAGCAAGTATGTATCTCAGATATCTGAGCTTATCAATGTTACTTAATATGGAATGCAGACAAATTTGATTATGCCATACTGTTTGGTTTATTTCTGTATATGTTTCTCTGATCAACCAGTAATCTGTGCGGCTAAAATACCAACTGTATTGATGTTAGTCATTCGTCTGCGTCTGCTGGTTCTTGTAGTTCCAATAAAACCATCCCCCATTACAATATTAACATTTTAGTAAAGCAAATATTGATATATGTATTTGGTTGTTCAATTGAATTAAGTTTGAAAAACATTGTATTTGAAAATATTGTCCTGTCACTTTGACAGTATCTACATAAATGTCATAATTTCCTAATTTTGTACAATTACAAATGAAAATTTCCGGACGAAGATGAAGATAATTCATAAGTCTGAAAGTAGAGGTTTTATCTGATGATCTTGATTTAAATAAATTATATTACATACTGCGTGACAAAAATTTACACCACTGAAAAACTGTCGTTGCATCTTTTGTAAATACATTTCGGGTGTACAGTGCTACCGGAAAGGAGTAACGTGCTTGCTTTACATGAGGCTGAAGATCCAAAAATCGAAAATGCACTGACAATTTTTTTTTTTTTTTTATTTTTTAATGTGTGTGCTTAGTTGCAGTGACTCCGTAAGCTGTATTACTTGTCTGGCTATCACTGCAACTCTTGCGGTGTAGTTTAGTGTGTGTAAGTTGTGTTTAAATGGCTTTGTGACAGCATCATATCACCTTTTATGATGCCGCGCTGTTAATCACTTTGCTCCCAACAGCGAATGGCAAGTCGATCCGGGATTAAACTCTCTGAAAAAATGTCACCCTCCCTCCAGAGAATTGAACCCCGGCACCTATCGTCCTCTCACAACAATAGTCAGCCGCCTAACCACTGCGGCCATCGACCCGTTGTATTAGGAATTCCTAGGGAGATCCCTATAATTATGCCAA
The DNA here is from genome assembly GCA_023690525.1 of Holotrichia oblita. Classification (NCBI taxonomy): domain Eukaryota; kingdom Metazoa; phylum Arthropoda; class Insecta; order Coleoptera; family Scarabaeidae; genus Holotrichia; species Holotrichia oblita. Next base: position 1,032,133 of record CM043017.1, read on the forward strand.
CCCTAACTTGGCTCTTTGGGTTCGGCCGTAAGCGCGACAAATCGGCGAGCAATACTCCGGACAATGTATTTTAAAAACCTTCGTTTTCGATACGAAATAAACAAACACCGTTTACGTTTGCAGAAAACCACATTTCCTGGGAGGAAAAAAATGATATGTCCTGACGAAAAGAAATTTCATTTGGATGGTCCAAATGGCTATCGTTTTTGTTACCATGATACTAGAAAGGATCCGCGAGTTAGAACGATTCGACAGATGGGTGATGATTCAGCCATCATATGGGTAGCCATTGGCTTTAAACAAAAAACAATGACACGGTATTGTGGTTGTTTATTCGTCGATTAAAATACAAGTGATAAAAGATACAAGTATTGCCTACATATTAGTATATTTATTAATATTGAAAATATAATTTAGAATGAAAAAAAATACATTAAAAAAGATTTGTGTTTTTGGTCCAATCAAGGCAATCAGTCTCCCAAGTTGGACAGTACAGTTAATGCAATAATATATCTTGACATTTGCGCTCACTTCAGCACATTTTGTGTGCACCCAAACGTGACATTTTATGCACCGGATCGTGTCTGCTTCGTTTTCTTCTTCACGCATAAAACGAAACCATGCTGTCTTCGTTTGTCTCTTTTATATTTTTGTTCTAAATTTTGATTGTTTTCCTTGTTTTGCTGCAGCAGTTTTAAACGATTTTCCTTGCTTGTTATTAATGTAACTTTCTGGGCAGTTCCTCTAAGTCGAGAAGATGATTATCCTGGTAGTGGATTAAGTTTTGGAGGTGGTGATACTTTATGGAAAACGTAATCAACATTTCCGATTGTTCTAGTTCGACGTACATCAACAACAGTGTCATCGCCTTCACTATCACTTGATAACATCGATATTGGCTCAGACTCAGTACTTGGTTTAGGCTGCAAAATATCTGATGGTGCAAATTGGCTAACTTGAAAGACATGTCGGTTAACAGGCCAAATTCCTCAGGCACAGAAAGCATTTTTTTCCATATGCTTCATTCAAGCAATTTACAAATCTGCATTTGGCTTATTTTGAGCTTTATAATGACGAAGAAAAGTTTCTTGTACCTGAGTAAAATAAATCTGTAATGGACCAAAGAAAGCAACGTCTAAAGGTTGCAAACGATGAGTGGTGTGTCCAGGCAAGTGTAATAATATTATCCCATTATCTCGAGCGATACAACATTCGTCCAAATTTCTGTTGTGCATCTAGTAATAGAAGTACCTTCCTATTATTGCTACAATTGACGTGATGTTTAAAATGTTTCAAGCAGGCAACGAACAATTCAGAATTTATGTAGCCGGTATCTAAAATAGTAATAATGCTTGTTGGAGTTGCTCCAATTTCTAAATCGTTGTTGATTCTCTTTCTTTTAAATATCATCATTTCAGGGATATAAACTCCAGCTGCACTGATCGCGCAGACTTTACCTTTTGCATCGATTTCATCATTTTAATACAAAATAGAAAAAAGTATCGGTCCTAAGCTGGTACCTAGTGGTATCCCATAAAAGGACCGATCTGTTAAATACGATCAAAAAAGATGTCTCCAGACAGTTTAAGTTGAGATTTATCGAATATATTCTAGTTTTTTTTTTGCAAATACTATTAATACATAACTTTCTAATATGAAAAGGTGTTGCTGCTCTGGTCTATTAACGGAATCGATGCATTCAATCGCAATCTATGAAAGTACCGATTTAAAACGATAAAATACCCCGGACTTTTACTTTTCCGCGATGATATAAAAATATAGGCGGCGGCGATCGCATAAAATAAGAAGGAAAAAATCGAGATCGCTCGGTCCTATAATACTTTCAGGAAAACTACCGACCGACCGACGCGCGTGTATACATATATAAGATCGAAGATCGATGGGGTGAGTGAATCGTTCTCCAGGGGGGTGTCCGGACCGGGGTCCGAGTGCCATTTGTCTATACGACCGGCTAGGATGAAAAATCCATTTCTGGCCGACTTATTGATGCCACCCGCGGGGCCACGACGCTAATATTACGCTTTAACGGCTCTATCCGATCGGATACGTATCGTTTAAAACGCATCTGTCAAAAATTCGCGATAAAGTCGCATCGCCCGAGAAGAGAAAAAAAAATTGATATTGACAGCTATACGAAACGGATCCATTTCTTTCTCTTTATATATATGTATATTATGTATATACATATATAAAATATATGTAAAAGCTGTCTTAAGAGTTTCTCTTTTTTTTTTTTTGAGAGTTTGATTTTTCTGTAGGGAGAATGTAAAAAACGTGTCGCCAGTTTTATATATATATATAATAGTAATATATAGGGTAAAAACGTAGTAGGAACTATGTTGACGTAATTTCGACTCCGGAAAGAAACTCCGGTGATAAATTCGAGTTATAGAAATGAAAACGATGATATCCGAGTACATGGAAGTGCTTTATGGGCTACGGCCGTAAACGGACACGTCCGGTCACGATTAATGAGGACATATCTCTCTGGTAAGAGATGCTGGCTGATGCTCCAGCTTACTACCACACGGAGAGAGAGAGAGAGAGACTGGGAAAATAGGGATTTATCACCGTGCCACGCCAAGACCATCACATATCGCCCATTTTATTAAGATTTATACAGGGCGTACATGCTCTCTCCTTTTCACGAACAACCTACTAGATATATTAAACTAAAAAAAAGAAACAAACTTAGCATTGATGTAGAAACAAAACAGTTTAAAAAGTGAAATTTCAAACTATTACATTGATTGTGTCCCGATCTAAACTACAAATCATGTTTTTAACATTTTAACGCAGCAAAATAAATAACGATTTCGTTTGGTCAATTTGTAATGCAATAGATACTAATTACATTAATTTACACTGAGTGGCGAGAGAGCGTAGGCACACGGCATAATGTAACAATACGTTTCGACCGCTGCATTACAAAGCTCCGTAGCACCTTTTTGCTGGTCGTTGAGAGTGTATATCACGGAGTTAAATAAAATGAAATTATTTATTTTCACAACAAAATCGACGCTCGAAAAAACATTTAAATCCCGCTTTATATGTACCTATGTGCGTGTGTATGGATTTCATGAGTATATTTCGAAGGGTGTCGGATTTATTTTAAAATAATTTTAACGATGCACCTCGAAACCGATAGTATTATTTTACAATTTGTATGATGTTAAACGTTAAATGCCGCGTTTGTTTTTAATTGTAAATGAATTGGGAACGATTTTGTTTTTATTTTCTTTCGTGAGAATTAATTTTATTAAATGTAAATAATTTGAAACTGATCACTATACGAGGGCCACCTGAAATGTTTTCGGAATCGGCAGAAGATGACGCACGAAGGTTGTTGAAGTGGATTCATTGGTCGGCAAGGGCAACTGTCAACATTTCAGACGTCTACTGTCAATAGTTTGCTCGTCCAATATTATAAATTAAGAAAATCGAGTTTCAAAATTCTAAACCTACGATTTTTGATTCGATTGGATGTAAATAGAATGTTAGCATACAAAAAAGAAGAAATATTTACCAGAGGTTCTCGCAATTGTTGCCAAAAAAAAGCAACATACAACTTTGTTACTCCTCAGAAAAAATATTTTTTTAGAAACGTGTATCATACAACTTTAGAACTTTGAATCAAGTGGAATCAAGAAAGCAGGTTTTATATTTGATTTCAAAAAAGCATTTTGAGAAGTCTCAATATTTTATCTTGGAAAAAGGCACTTCCTTATAATTTATTTGTTACGCCAGTACAACTTTGATATTCTGATGTATTATAATTTGGCGTTCAAAGTACAAAAATGTATATTTTGGCATAGTACTTTGTTTTTCGTTTAGTTCGACATCAATTTCGTACAAGGTTCTATGAACAATCATACACCTTTATTATGGTAAGGCATTATTTTCACTTCTGTAACATACGTACACCCACGTAATATTGGCAGAGCGAGTTGTTGTTTAAAAGTGCGTTTTGTGTAGCAAGTCAAATTTCGTGCGTTGACCATTTCGGAGGAATGTCTGGTCAGGATTCAATACAATCCGATCGATTTCTTCATAACCGTGGATGAGATTTGTATCCACCGCTACATACCGGAGACAAAGAAATAGTCGAAGCAGTGGACTTTTCCGGGCGAATCAGCTCTGAAGAAAGCAAAGACCGTTCGATCGGGCGGAAAGGTCATGGCGAAAATTTTTTGGGATTTCCAAGATGTGACCCTCATCGACTATCTGCAGAAGGGAACAATACTACAGCGATTTATTAACCGCAAAGCTTTTGGGAAACCCGAATCTAATAATATGGTATCGGAGCAACTTAGAATAGAAGAAAATATAAAATGGTTAGGAGCGGTTAAATCCTACTTTGTTTAGCCTATTAATGGATAACATTACTAAAGCGACGTATAAAAATTCAAAACCCCTACATCTAGGGTATTTTAGACTGCAACAAACAACATTGGGAGAGTGTGCTTTTGAAGATGACATCATTTTATTTTAAAAAATAGTGGGAAAGAGTTGCAATATAACGTTAACTTATGAAATAAGATCCTGAAGAAGATGCGGAGATGATTATAAATAAAGCGAAAGCAAAGCTTATGATACTACGAACAGCCTGTTATATTTTAAAATGAAACATCCTGTATATTATTATGTAGTAAGGGTATTATTATTACATCTGTAGCCAACAATTTATAGAGGAAACTTAAAAGAACTGTTACACATCTTCCTCAATAACAGTTATCCGGAAGCACTCATTAAGTCTCTTCTTTACAACAACACCTTCCCAACTCACCACAATCTCACTGAAAACATCATAAAGAACTTTAAAAATCTTTCAGGCTAATCGAACGTACAAATTGCTAAACACAATTCTCATAAACTCAGATCTTTATTCACAAATTCGAAGGATAAAATACCTCTTCCTTTCCACTCTAACGTGGTGTACAAAATACCTTGTAGTAGTTGTGATTTATGCTATATTGGTAATATATTGTTCATTTTCTAAATTGTTGTTTACGATTGTAGAATTACCTGATGAAGTAAATAAACATTTGCGAAATATTGTGGATAAATCAAATGAAATTATCTACCTACAGACAGCATTCCCCAAATTATATTTGGATTTACTTCCTTTCTCTTATTATTATATACATATACAGGGTTTTCAAACTTAAGTCGGTACTATTGCTAACTTTGTTATTATTGGAGCTACAAAGTTGGTTAAATAGGCAAACTAGTGTAGTTTTTCAAGCAAATTACAATGGCATTTAAAAAAAAATAATTGACGTACTGGGTCACGTGATATTGTGAAAAATGTATTTTTTTTTAAATGGGACACCCAGTATACAGTTCTCACGGTCGACAGAAAATTTAATTCTGAACAAAAACTTTCCTATGAACTTTTATCCTAAAGTCAATAATAACAATTATTGATGATTTTTCAAATTTGCCAAGGTGGCTGTTATTTCATAAACAAAATTCGATTGTTTTGCAAATGTCATCAACATTGAAATATTGCATTAAACTTCTGTCAGTAAGCAATTAACATTTTGTGTTTATTGATGAAAAAATGCCTTTCACGCATTTAGAAAAATGTGATATGATGGAATGTTACATCGTTTGTAATAAAAATTCCCTGCAAGCTCGTGAACGTTACGGTGTTTTATTTCCTACGCGCAACTTGCCAGATCGAAGGTACTTTTTACTTTTGTACCGTAAGTTTCGATCAAATGAAAATCTGTTCAAGAAAACTAGAACCAAAAAACAATTTATAATAAGTGAAGCAACTGAAATTAACGTCTTAGCTTTCTTTGAAGCTAATCCTAATAATGCAATTAATGATTTAAAGGAAGAAAGTGGACTATCTTTGGGAACTATTCACAATATTCTAAAAAAACATAAGTTTGTGCCGTTCAGATACAGACCTATTCAAACGCTGGTACCGGGAGATCAAGAAAGACGGACTCAGTTTTGTCAGTGGTACATTAATCAAGTTAGACTTAACCATAATGTTTGGCTTTGGTTCTTTGGAGTGACGAATCAAATTTCTCCAACAGGGGTATGTATAACAGGAAGAACAGCCACTATTGGAGTCGAGAAAACCCGATGCTTTTCTGTCCTTGTAATCCGCAGAGACGCTTTAGTGTTGATGTTTGGTGTGGCTTGATTGATTCAAGAATTGTAGGCCCCGTATTTTATCAAGGTGCATTAACTGGCGAGAGGTATGTCGAAATGTTAACCGCTACCCTTGGAGAATTCTTGGATGACCTTAATTTAATGGATAGACAACAGATATTCTTTCAACAAGATGGCGCTCCTGCCCATAATGTTCGCCAAATTCATAACTTATTACATGACCTTTTTGATGGCCGATATCTATCAACTAACGGGCCTATTCGTATGCCTCCCCGATCACCGGACATAACACCTTTGGATTTCTTCTTTTGGGGATTTGTGAAAAGTGCAGTGTATGAAAAACGGTATGATACTCTTGAAGATCTCCAGCAAAGCATCAGCCATGCTATTAATAATATTGATGGTAGAATCATTGCTAAGGCTACGACAAGCGTTAACAGGCGGGTTCAAAAGTGCTTGGAGCAAGAGGGTGATGTTTTTGAGCATCTGCTCTGAATTTAAAATTTCTTGTTTTTTTTATTTTCGAAACTAATAAAATAACTTAAAATAAACAATACTGTTTTTAGTTTCTGTAAAAACAATCATCAATCTCTGTCGATTATTGCTTTGGTTAAAAGTTCTGACTATTGTTGTTGAGAGGATTAAATTTGGGGTTCAATTCTCTGACAAGGGACGGTGACATTTTAAAAAATTAGTTTAATCCCGGATCGACTTGACCCATTCGTCAATTTGGGAGCAAATGATTGTAAGCGCGGCATCATAAAAGGCGATATGATGCTGTAACAAAGCCATTGAACACAACATAATAACAAAAACTACACCGCGAGAGTTAAGTTTGAAAAGCCAGACAATCGATACAGTTTAGGGTGTCACTGTGTACAAGCACCCAAAAAATTTTCTATAACTATTATTAACTGTAAATAAAAAAAATAACTCTGTTATTATTGACTTTAGGATAAAAGTTCATAGGAAAGTTTTTGTTCAGAATTAAATTTCCTGTCGACCGTGAGAACTGTATACTGGATGTCCCACAAAAAAATTACGTTTTTCTCCATATACCACGTGACCCAGTACGTCAATTATCTTTTTTTTAATGCCATTGTAATTTGTTTGAAAAACTACACTAGTTTGCCTATTTAACCAACTTTGTAGCTCCAATAATAACAAAGTTAGCAATAGTGCCGACTTAAGTTTGAAAACCCTGTATAATCAATCACCTATGTTACCAATTAGGATGTTAGGTGTACAAACTCAAAAAAATTTTCTATAACTATTATTAACTGTAAATAAATTCAGTGTCTTCTGTTTTTTAATTTTTGCCATTCTTGTTCCCTCGTTTCATCAGATATTCCATAACTGTATTGTACCACGTTTTCCTTCATCTAACTCTTGTTCTCTTATCCGTTGTTCTTGCCAGCCACAGATTTTTTGTTTGCCTATTTTCTCCCATACGCATCATGTGTCCGAACCACTTCATCTTTTGCCTCTTTTGCTTTTATTTTCTGGTTTCTTATTCTCTCTCTTCTAGTTACTCCTTTGACTGCTCATAAGTACTTCATTTCTAATATATGAATTTTACTTTTCGTTTGATTCATTAAGTTCCAACTTTCACATCCATACGTTAAGACTGGCTTGAACACCGTGTTGTAGAAAACAATTTTCTTTTTTTTTGTGTTATTTCTTTCTTCCTCACAAATGCGTTACTTAGTGCGATGTAGTGAAATAAAACTCAAAATTTGTGCTTTCTATTCTGCCAACCAGTTCCACATCTTCTGTTCCAGCTTTATGTATAAGTTTACCCCCGGATATTTAAATGTATCTACCTGTTCTAGTTCTCTTCCATCCAGTTTATTTTCTACTTTAACATTGTTTCTTCCTATTACCATAACTTTAGTTTTATTTTAAATTTGTTTGTAAGTCTTGACCATTTTTGGCAAATACTATCAAGTCATCAGCGAAGTCCACATTTCGTTTATAAATTACTATTTGCATATTTTCTATAATCCACGTAAAGCTTTTTCGTTTTGTTCTTAAGTTCTTTAATAACGTCAAGCACCATATCAAAAAGTACTGGGCGAATCATTTTCCCCCTCGCCTCAGGCCATCCTTGGTTAAAAATTCTTCGGACTGGATGTCTAAATTCAACTATTTTAGACAACTGACCATTCATTTTAATTAGTTTTTTTTATTGTTCTTGAGCATTTGTTTCAACCAAGTACGTTGAACCCGATCTATTGTTGCATCCATGAAACCTGTTTTTGTCATAAAATGTAATATTTTGTTCTTTCTTGTTTTAACAGTTAGTTATATTAACTTTGGACTTATAATGTAAGCGATGTATAATATAAGATGTTTTATTTAAAAAATTTTAACCGCTGATGACGTCATTCATTTATTGACAGTCTAAAAAAACTAGGGATTATTTTAGTCATACAAATGATCGTACAACGAAGTTCTGCTGTCACGTTTCGTTCTCTTGTGATTAACCTGTCCAACTGTCCATTTGCTCAACTGTAGGTATACATATAGACTTACCTTAACTTCTGCTAATGAAAACTGAGGTACTGACGAATCGACTTTAATTGAAGATGCAGGGTAAACGAAGTACTATATTTGAGGAAGGATAACAGCATCACTAGAAAAGATTTTAGAGAATTTGAAATGAAGAAGTAGAAATCATCGATGGGATAGTATCAATTCCAATATTTTGTGCCCAATTTAGTTCGGATCAATAGTTGAATCAACAATATAGTCCTATTCAAAAATTGTAAAAAAAATGAAGATTATAGTTGGCAAAAGTATTAAGAAAAGTTCGTTTGATAGTGGCAACCTACCGAAAGGACTTAACCGTAGCTAGCATATAGAGACGAGAGAAACAGAATCGACTTATTGTTAGACAAGAATACAAACCTAAACGACAACCGCAAAATACAAACAATATTACAAGCAGAAAGAGAGAGAGAGAGAGAGGCAGAGTCGCATATGCGTTCATCGGACGTGGAAGAAATTAGAGAAGAGAGAACAAAGCCTTTATCACTGCACAATTATGCTTCGTGTCGGATTATAACATGTGGAGGAAAGCCAATTAGCTCTCTCTGGGAAACCAGTGGTATGGAACGGAACATAAGCATGTGTGTAGAGGACTACAACGCGCGTGATACAAATTGCTTATAATGTTTACGAGGTGTAACGTTTCTGCAGTAATTTTAGTTTAAAAGGGTTAAACGATGATGTCAACTCGTAAGATGATTACGCGGGGATAACCATCTTGTATACGCACGTACATGCATAAATATATTAAATTAACGATTTATTTAAATGACGTAATAATTTAAATAAACGAAACGATGCACTTTTGATACGGAGACGACCGACGCTTCCGGGTTATAAAAAGCCCACACGACACAAAGCCATATTAACCTATTGTGTGTGGATGCATGCATGTATGTACCTGTTTCGATAGTGAAGTTTAAGCGGGAGAAGGTGCGTCTCCTATTATTATTGCTACAAGTGGAACAGTTTAAAAAGGAATCTATATAAATAGTTAGTTGGCCGTTCCCGTACATTCAAATCTGATCATTATATTAACGAATTATATCAAAATTAAAATTAAATCGTGATCGACCGGATATCCCAACATTTATAAAGCGGAACTACATAATTCGCCCGCTTTTTGTTTTGTTTTTTTATATCGATAATACGTTACGTTCAGAGTGTATAGAATTTGAACAAGGCCGCATATATCAACGATATATACCGTGTCAAATGCGCATTATAATTGTGATGGTAATGGGTTACATTATCTCGTCCTATTATCTCGTCCTATTATTATTGTTACACATCCAGTTACGTTATTATATTTAGTATGAGAACATTGAAGCGAGACTATATGATAATTTGTCAGGTATTATATTATACATATATGTATCGAAACAAAAACTCGATTGTTCTTGTGAATTCGTTTCATTTCAATGCTTATATCTATGTGTATGTGTAACATATAGGACGTAAATTTGAATCGTGCAGCTTAAATGGAATACGAAATGCTTGGGAACGATGAAATATACACTCGGGAGCAAAAAAATCGACTCAGACTGCACACTCGCATTAAATTACATCTGGCACAAAAACTAAAACTTAAATTCCACTTTTGCTTTCAAAATCTTTAAGTTCAGGATCTTAGCTTTAAAATGAGTGCATATTCTTTTAACTTACGTTTCTTATCCACTTAGACTATCCTACAATTTGTTGTGATCGATAATCACAACATTTTGTACAAGTTGACATCATTGTTCTTTGCAAGCCAGTAGGTCGTTTAAAAGGCTTTCTACATTATCAACCCGTATTAGTTGGCTGTCAAGCGTTAACCGGCATACATTTTCGTCAGCTACATTTAGGAATATTAGCTGCTAATGGATACTACAACCGAAGTAGCGGCTCAAGCGGTTGCATTCTTGCAACAAGGCGATAATTAACGGGAAGTCGCTCGTGTGCTGCACATGAATCAGTCTGGCGTGTCAAGAGTTTACCGAAGATACCAGGAGAACGGTAGCTTTCATCGAAGAAGAGGCTCCGGCAGAAAGCGGTGCACAGTAGTGAAAGCTGACCGTTTCATTGTCCGGAGCTCTTTAAGAAAGCGGGCTCTCACGGACGTACAAATTCAACGGGAGCTCAGAGAAACGCGGGGAGTGGCTGTTAGTCGATGGACAGACAGAAGACGACTCAAAGCAGCTAACCTTAGACCAAAAAGGCCAGCTACTGGTCCAAAATTGACCCCAGCTCATCGAGCAGCTCATCTCCGTTTCGCAAGAGAGCATGTTGATTGGACAAACGAGCAATGGCGCTCTGTACTGTTCTCGGATGAAAGCAGAGTGTGTTTGCACGGCAGTGACAGAAGAGCAAAAGTATACAGAAGGTCGGGAGAAAGATTCGCACAATGCTGCATAACAGAAAAGGTGGCTTTTGTGAGGAGGTTCCTGTATGGTGTGGGCTGGCATTTCTATGGACGCAAAAACCGAGCTGGTTTTTATTAAAACCGGTGACCGAGCAGGAGATTTGACTGCGAACCGATACATCCAAGAAATTCTAGAGAACCATGTCGTTCCTTACGTTGGTTTTATCGGGGAAACCTTCATTCTCATGCAAGATAATGCCCGTCCACACAGTGCAGTTTCCGCAAGGCATTACTTGCAAGAACTTGAAATACGAGTTATGGACTGGCCGGCGCGCAGCCCGGACTTGAATCCTATTGAACACCTGTGGGATGAACTCAAAAGGAAAATTCGGGCAAGAAATCCTGGACCAGTTACGAGAGCTGAACTTCAAGCAGCACTTACCGAAAAGTGGGACGCTACCCCGCAAGACAGCGCGATTAAACTTATTCATTCCATGAAGAATCGTTTACAAGCGGTAATTAGGACTAGGGGCAGTAACACTAAATATTGATAGTTTTTTGAAAATTAAAATAAAATTGTACTTGATATTACCTAGTCTATTCTTTCAAGTTTTCTGCGTTTGTTTTGAAGTTTTAGCATCCTAAAACATAACTTTATTTTTTCAAAGAAAAAGAAATGCAACTTAGAAGAATGTGCACTCATTTTTATGTTAAGATCTTGAACTTAAAAGTTTGAAAAGCAAAACTGAAATTTATGTTATATTTTTTGTGCCAGGGACATTTTACTGCGAGAGTGCGGTCTGAGTCGATTTTTTTGCTCCCGAGTGTACATATGTGGATTATCGCAATGAAATGGCATAATTATTTTGGGTTTGTTATGAAATTGTGTGAATTGAAACAATTTATATTTAAGATGTGCACGTGGGTGTAAGTAAAGTGAAGACAAGAACTCTAGATAGTGTTTTCCACAGAAAATTTTCTAATCCATTAAAGAGTAAACAGGACTTAAAAAAAATAAGAACTAACAGACAAAGTGATTTGGTTTCGGGAGATGCTAAAAAAGCTAGGATGCTAAGAGACAATCTCGATATATTGAGAAGACTTGGAGACTTGATTATACTACTCTGATGTGCCGACCAAGATTTAAAACAAGGTTTGGGTCTTCGATGACGAAGACAGCAGTCAGGACACGATTTGTGAAGAAAGAAAATTGTAGAGTGTGTCGTCTTGGACGCACAAAAGTTAAGGGTACACGGAAAAGTGCCTGTCTGAAATCATTAAACCGATGAAGAACCTGCGGCTAGAATCGTGATTTCTCCATCATGATAACGCCCCAGTTCGCCGCACTAACAAATATCTAATTATTACAGGATTGAAACTTCTTTAGCACCCTCCTTACAGTTCTGATCTTGCTCCTTGCGATTTTGCGCTATTCGAAGCCAGCGAAATTATTATTTCATTCTCTGATTTTAAGAACACCAGCGATATCTGTTGATGATAAACTAGAACCTTATCCCTAGTTGAATTTTTTTTTATTGACATTCATCTTTACAGATATTGACACTGTCAGTCTACATATAATGTACCGGGTGGTCAACTAAGAATGTCGCTCGGTCATATCTCAGGAACGGTTTACAGTACAGCTTGGGAAAAAAATATTACTGACTAAAGTGACAACGGGAAACATCTGGACATTATTTAGAAAAGCGTAGGATGAGCGCTAGAGGGCGCAACTGATCACCAAAAATGTTCATTCTTATTTTACACAAAATTTACCAACTTAAGGTCTATCATAAAGATGAAACACTTCGGTTCTGTTGAACCGAATTTTGTAAACTTAGTCTCGTTGAAAACAGCATTACTTCTCCAATCTAATACTTACAAATTGGAACCAGTCTAATAAGTGACGCGGATGCTAGAGAGCGCTGTTTAAATTTTTCAAGAATTTTGTTTTTCTTCGAAAAAATATAGAAACATACATTTGCGATAACAAATTTAAAAAGTAGACTAAATTACTAACAAATCCGCGAAAACCGGGTATCGCTATCTTTTACCAATCCGAAGATATCTTTAGAAACGTGTGGATGGTAAAAATTTCTTCTATAAATTTAAATTATTCTGTTTCCCATGAACGGAATTTAGCAAATTTAGTCTTATTAGAAAGGATTTTTATTGTCCTATTTCTAGTGACCCACTAGAGGGCGACAAAGGAATTCGAATACGTAAATTTTATGATTTTTGAAAAGAAGAGTGCGTGGAAAGCTTGGCGGCCAAAAAATTGACTATCATAGATTTTCCTAAACCTACTGCTACTGATTCAAATTGTATAATATTGTCTTTATTTCTTTCACCGCTAGAGGGCGTTAAAGAGAACAGAATAGAAGACACGTCGCTAGCAATTCAAAACAATATGCATTTCAATATGATGTGCCTGCTTCATGCATTTCTCCGTGAATGTTCGCAATTTTCTAGCCCCTGATAGGTGGATGTAACACATCAGTTTATTTCCATGACCACCCGGGATTCCAAATTTGAATTGTTTAGATTTTTATTTGTGGGGGCGAAACAATATCTTATTTTTGATTGTGGGAATAGGAAATATCGTTTAAAGTATTTCTAAGACAGAAATAGAGACCGTAGTTCTATTCACTCGTTGTAGAGTGAAAGTTTGCATCGATAATAATAGGAGACAACTTCAAGATTTAGGCCGCCTTTTCCTTTTTTATCGTTTTTCTGCATTGTTTATATGAATCGTGCTTTTACTAAAATCTTAAGCTGCCAATTCATGATTTTATAGTATGAGCATAAATATAATCTTCCGCGCACTGTTCTTTTAAAAAATCATAAAATTTACATATTTAAATTTTCTTAACGCCCTCTAGCGGTAACGAACAAAACAATATTGAACAGCTTGAATCACGAAACATAGGTCAATGAAATTCTTTCAAATAAGACCAAAATTGCTAAATTCCAAGAAGCAGAATTATTTCAATTTATAGAAAAAATTTTTACCATCCACCCGTCTCCGAAGATATCTTCGGATTGGTAAAAGCTAGCGATATCCGGTTTTCGCTGATTTGTTGGTAATTTAGCCTACTTTTTTAATTTCTTGTCAAAAATGTATGTTTGCATTTGATATTTTCGAGAAAAACAAAATTCCCGAAAAAAATTAAACAGCGCCCTCTAGCATGCACGTCACTTTTTAGATTGGTTCAAATTTGTAAGCAATAGATTGGAGGAAGACAGAACCGGAGTTATAAGCGTTCCTTCAATATAAAGTTTCCCCTCCACCCCTCGCCTTATTTGACAAAATACAAGAAAGTTGTCCACCGTAAAATATACAAAATTTTCAGTAGATTCCGATTTTAATATTTATGATAGACCTTAAGTTGATAAATTTCGCGTAAAATAAGAATTAAAATTTTTGTGATCAGTTACGCCCTCTAGCGGTCATCCTACACTTTTCTAAATAATTTCCAGATGTTTCTGGGGTCACGTTAGTCAATAATATTTTTTTCCCGAAGCTGTACTGTGAACCGTTCCTGAGATATGACCGAGTGACATTCTTAGTTGGCCACCCGGTACATATTGCCTTATTGATTAGTAGACACTTTAATTTTGCCTTGAGCTTTTCACCTCTAAGCGCTTTCAGTTGTTCTGGCAAATGATTGTATATTTTAAGAGCAAAATAATTTGAAGATATTCGAGCTCTATTTATTCGTTGATAAGGCACAAGGCACAACCTCTATGTGATTCACGAATTGTGCTGTAATTGTTCCTATATTTGTCTACAAACTCCACGCAAGTTATCACATAAACAGCCGAAATTTTTCCAACGGAGCCGTTAATCAAAATAGATATATAGAAATGTTGGAAAACTTCTTCCTTTCTGCTTTACATGATGTAAACTTGGAGAAAAGACAGAAGCTTAATTTTCAACAGGATGGTTGTCCTGCTCATAGAGCAATTCGAGTTAGGGAGTGGTTAGATATAAATTTTCCTAATAAATGGATTGGACAGTTCGGTCCTGATACATGGCATTCTTGTTCTCCAGACATTACTCCATTAGATTTCTTTTTATGGGGGTATCTTAAGCAGAAAGTTTACGCGTATGATTAGCAGGAAGATGAAATCTATTAAGACAGAAAATTACAGAAGCTATAGCGGACATAGATTTCGATGTTGGAAAAGTTTAGAGCTCTCGTTGAAAAATGTGTAAAAGTAGGAGGACAACTGGTAGAATAAGTTTTCTGTGATTTTGTGAATTGTAACAATTCGTTAATAAATAAACCACCCTGTATGTTCTTTCGAAATTTTGGTAGTGGTTGAAGAATGACTTCTTCCTAAAATGCAAAATATGGGAGTTTACAAGTATAGTTGGGTCCATCCGGGGAAAAGCCATTTCGCTTTATTTCACATTCTCCAAAGCTCTTCAATTAGTAGCCTGATGATGACCGCATACGGTCGAAACTAGTTGATACCATTAAATTATTTTATATCATTGGGTAGATTTAGTGTTTCATTTAATACTACTTTCACTTTCACTTTCACGTTCGAAAACCTTAGAAAATGTATTAATAATTGAAATAGGGCGATAAATCATTGTGTCAGACTCGCTATTGTTTTTGTGAACGGGCACAACAATTGCCGTTTTCCATGATGCAGGAAATTTGCCTTTGGTAAATGACAAATTGATTATATAGGCTAGGTAAACAGTTATATCCAATTATAAAGATAATCTGCAATCATGAATTTTGCACTTTTTGAATTTTATTTACCTATATTGGTAGATGGTATGCAGAAGTTGTAGAGAGCATCACAAAAACTAAAATGTGCGAGAACTAATAATTCACAGAGTATCTTTGTTTCAGAACTTAAGAATATTCTATTACCGTAGATGGCTTTTAAGAAGCAATATGCACGGTGGGTGCACATATTGATATGTTCAGTAAAATTGAGTTTGTCATTTAATATTACTCCAACACTTTTTACTGTTGTACTGAGCGAGGCAATACTATTACCAGACTTCATGTTAATTTTGCTACGGAAGTCATGATGCATCTTGGTCCAAATAAAATAAGTTTTGTCTTAGAAGGATTTAGACAAAGCGTGGCTGTTTGTCGCAAGCATTTAATATTTTGTTCATTTCCTCACACGCTTTTTGCACTTCCCAAGGAAATAAAATGGTATATTTCAGAATCAGCATAGAAATAACAGTTAGTGAATAAAAAAATTAAATATTGGCAAATGTAAAGGTATACATTAAAAATAGTAAAAGACCCAAAGTGGATCCTTAGGGAACGACTGACCTAACTCTCTCAAAAGAAGACCTTGCCTGATCCACTATTATAGATACTGCTGCCTTTCTGTAAGTTAATCATATAATAAATCGATCGCACCTCGTCCCAAACCAGTATGGTAAAGTATATTTGACATCAATATGTGATTAAGGATGTTGACAGCTTTAGTGTAGTTTCATAGATACACTAACATTAATTTATACTTATATTATTCTGGATTATGTCGTTAACTATGTTTAATAATACTGTGGTACCACTAATTTTTTTTTCTAAATCCAGATTGGACCTCAGGTAATATATTGTGTTTACTTAAATAATTTTTGAGTTGTAAGTCAATTATTTTTTTGCAATTTTAGATAAAATAAGCAGAATCCTGATGGGGCGAAGATCTCTAAAGTCTGTCATAATTGGCCTGCCTAGGTAATGGAATTACCAAACACTGTTTCCAACAGCAACATTAATCCTGTCCTTTAACCAAGTTTCACTTATGCGCAATATAGAACAATTATTATTCACCAATTGCGACATCATTGTACGAACACAACAGAGAGCGAAGATTCAAATGACCTAGAGTTATATTTTGTATCGCGTAATTCCTTATGAATAAGAAAGCTAAGTATAATTTATATAAAGAACAAAAGACAAATAGATCAGCCGTGGTAATATCGGTATCATATCTCAAAGGTAATGTACTTAAATAACGAATTTTTGTGAATTCAGATTCATTAAATTTAAATTACAGAATAGGTCCTTTTATATATGTACATATATAAAAGGACCTAAATTCTAAAGAAAACCTATTTAATACATTTACCTGCAGACAGTAAAAGGATCATGAAAAGAAGAAATGTATAACGTATGTCTCAAAAATTTTGGGAAAAAAATACATAAAAAACAGCGCAAAACATAGTATATTTGTACAACTTTATCAGTTAAATTAATCTTATATTAAACAAGGAAATTCCAACGTAATGAACCGCCAAAAACCCGTAATCTTTCACTGGACAAAGCTTTCTTGGAACTTATTGAATTAGACACTGGATAGGATTATATCTGCTTCTCAATTTTTTTGATAAATTTTACGGCGCAAAACTGCTGTATTTGCGGCTTGCCAACCGTTGCCATAGAGCTTCCTGCTCAAAAGGGACCAAAATGTTTTAAGTGGTCGAGCTTAGGGTAGGTTTGGTAGATTGTCGATCTTTCGCACAAACGATATGTTGTTTGTGGTTACCCAATCTCTTGTAATTGGGGCATAATGGCAGCTTGCCAAATGAGGCCAAAATATTATATCACCAACATGGTGATTATTAATAGCATTATGCAATTTTGGAAGACATGTTTGAGTGTATATATTAGCATCGACTGTTTCTCCTCTTACCCAATATACGGTCTTGGTGTACTGTGTGTGTGATACCTGTTTTTGAAATCGTAGGCCAAACCAGAATGTTGTCTTATAATTTTTTCGAATTTGTAGCAATTTCGTCTGGACACTTTCCAATATTATCGGTGTAAAAACCGTCATTTTCTTTCATTTCCGAGTTTGAAAGAATGAAATACTTTTCATCGTCCATTACGCTAACTCTGCCATTAAAAAAATGGTTTCGTCGTAATGCTCTGCAGCATATCGGAATTATTTGTAATAATTCTTACACTGAATTTTCTTTCACTTTTTTAAAATTTAGTAATTTTGATCAGTTATGTCACTAGATGGCCTGAAAGGAAATTGACAAACAATGGATTTTATCAAAGTAGGCCGATAATTCTAAAAATTTGTACAAGTACATAACTTTTCATTCTGAACAACTTCTTTTATTAACACTTTGGCATACTGTGAACGGAAAAGCTAGTTTACCTGAAACGAAAATAATTTTTCCTCAACTGTAAAGGCCTACTTGATTTTGTCGGCATTCCAACTACTACTCGAGAATATATCAAAACAAGCAAAACTTTTTATAAAGAATAAGTTTTTGCCGTAAAATGAGAAATAAGAAAGTTTACAGGTATAACTAGGTTCATCCGGGAACACACTGTATATTGTGATCCACACAATCGAAGGCCTTCGATAGGTCACAACAAATCAATACTAGGTCTTCGCTTTCATTGAAGACTGTTGTCGCTTCTTCTAATAAATCCAATGCTGCTTAAATTGTTTGGCTTGTTTTTTCTGTCTGGTTGCCATTGAACACATTATTCTTCTCGAGGAACTTCATGAGCTTTTCTTTCAACGCAACTTCAAAGATCTTTGACAATGTTGGCTTTATCGGAATAGGTCTATAGTTCTTTGTATCGGTCTCTTCCGGATATATACTCGCATCAATACATGCATTGAGCACTACCGCTGTGCTATTTCAACATTTATTTTCTTCAACCCTGCTATTATTAATAATATTTCTGCAGCTGTCAAGGGTTTTAAGAATAGTGATTTTTCTATTCTTCATTTTCATTGTTTTAATAACCTACATGGGTTTTGAGTTGGCCCTGCAATGGATTTTACTAATTTGTCCCCTATAGAGGTCAAACGGTTGTTTAACAAATCTGGATTCAAGACAATAGTGCCTTTGTCATTATCATTTTGTTGTGTTTCAATTCTTATTGCGTTCCATATATCTTTCATTCTATTTTCCAATCTGATTATTTTCTTTCGTTCTTCAATCAGTTCCTTCCTGTATTCTTTCTTCAGTTTGTTGTACAGCTCTTTTTCTTCTGTTTTACCTGTCACTTTAATGATTGTGAATAATGTCTCTAGCATGCTCTTTATTTCTGTAAACTTACTACACTGTACGCAGGTTTTTGTTTTTTAATTTTACGATTTTTTCTTTTTCAGGAAAACCTAGGACAGTCCTTCTATACATTTCAGGCTTGCTGCTTGAAAGTATTTTTTCACACCGCGATTTGCGATGTCTAGATGGCGCTATTAATAAGTTAATGTATGTGTATGAACATTCTCATCTTAAATTAACACAAGTTATGTCAACAAAGAGTACAATAATATATCATCTACATTAAAACATTGCCTATGGAACAGTACCTGTATACTTACCAATCGAGTATATTTGTCTAGAAATCTATTACAATAAATAGAAACGTTTAACGGGCGCTTAAAGAACACACATAAACATAGGTATACTTCGAAGTGAAAATAACAGAGGCATGAACCCCGCGATTAGGTCGGTGAAAATTACATCGAAATCGTATCAACGTTAATCATACACGCCCGCTGAACAGTTAATACATACATATATCAGGATTTCGCATTATTTCATTAAAGTGTTTCCTCAATTTCAATAATGGACGAACAAACCGCCTCGAACAATAAACGCATAATAAACGAATCGCGGATCAGCAAGCGTGACCTCTATCGGAAGGCGCTGCGACTATACAATACCGGAAGTGATAACCGTGTTCTACTTCTTGATTTTAAAATAAAAAAGGTTTTAAATAATTAATTCGTTTATTAAAACCGAAAACGAAGAATCTGAATATTTCATGGCTCGTAACGGACGAGATCCATTCCTGCAATAAGCAATTAAAAAAAATCCTAACTTACTAGCGCAACTACTGTCAATACATAAGTCGCGAAACGTACTTGTACTTCTCTCTTTACGTTTCTCTCTATATCTCTGAGTGTGTGTGTGTGTGTTTCTGTTCTGCCGTTTAAAGAAAAATCCGGACGCAATTTAAATGCAAATATGACTGGTTCGTTCTTCTGCAGAGTTTTTGTCTTCGCCCCGTTCGTCGTAGCGTAATTTGTTGTCCCTTCTTTTACCCGATACGTACACAATATACTTCTTCGCGGTCACTTTTAATTTATAACATAACCGTGATCGTATTCGTACGCACGCATAGGTACATACGGGGCAATATGTATAATTAACCCTGATGAGATTTAAAAAGTGGTCGCAATAAATGGGAATTATACTCTGGAGCGTTACGGAGATCTTATTAATGTTAGGAAATTCTATTAAGGATGGTTAGTCCATGTTCTGAATCATCTCGCATCGGTGATTATCATTAGCTGCGCGCACTAATGGTAATCGCAAGAGCCAGGGGATGCCGATGATTGCTGGTTCTACGTCGTCCCTTTCCGCCTTATATCCGTGTTCTTGTTGCCTCTCCCGTTCGAATGATATATTTGTTTCGTCTTCTTAAATTATATTAACAGAATTCTCGGTCTAAATGAATGTTTAATTTTTAAAAAATAATTAACTAACTATTCACCAAAAGATAATAGCCTAATTCTAACTCCACTAATGTGTGTTTTATTCTGTCACTTTCCTTCCTGTCCTCATAACATCCATCCATAGCTAATGGTGGGAATTTTTTGTCGTCACTATAGTAACATGGTGATTAAGACAAGACATACATAACATGGATATCAATAAAATATTTATTAAGGATATCTTATGGATGTACCATAATAGACATCCAAAGGATGTCGTCTATTTAACATTCGCTCATTTAGAGCGTCTCAAACAGTCAGTATGTTTTTGTTATCGATACAAAAATGAGCATCGAACAAAGAGCCAATATTCAGTTTTGTATCAAACTCGGGAAAACGTTTCAACTAATGCAACAAGTTTATGGTGATGATTTATTTATTGATTTATTGTCCAACAGTACATGGATACCAATTACAGGACAAATTGAAAACAACAATCATATAGACAGACATAAAAAAAAGAAAAGTGATTAAACATATTATTGTATACTTCATAAATTGGACTCCAGATAACTGATGCATATTCGAGCTTCGATCGAACGAGGGAATAGGAAAGAGTTCTTAAAACCAATATATTAGTAATTTGCTTGGTTTTGTGTAAGATAAAGCTCTGCTGATCTTAGTGGCTGACGAAACAACACGATTGATCTTCTAAGTCCTTTATGTGAACGCATTTCCGGATAGAACGTGAGCAACCTTACAATCAAATTGAACGGGACGCTTTCTTCTTGTGTAGCTCATCGCATTGCAGTTGGAGATATTCAAAGACAACCCATTTCTCTCACACCAGTCATTAAATTTTCCTGAAGAAATATGCAATCTTCCTCCGAATCGAGTGCGTAAAATATTTTTACATTGTTAGCGAACATCAAACTTTTGGCTGTTCATAAAAATCGCAAATCGTTAATAAAAAGTAAAAATAAAAGTGGTCCGAGATTGGATCCTTGTGGGATACCAGAAGTAATTGCATGCGTGCGACCGTTATAAAAGACTGCATAGGTATGATTCTAACAGCTATAGCAGCAAATAAAGTTATGACAATAGCATACGATGATCAATACGGTCAAAGGCCTTTACCATATCTATATTTATATCATCAACCTGACTCTGAATGTCTAGAGCTTCAGATACGCACTGAGGAAAGTTACAGAGGTTGGTCACAGTGGAACACTTGAAGAAACAAAATCATGGTGTTCTGGAGCAATGGAGTGCGATATGGAGGAGTAAATATATTTGTACATAATCGATTCAAAATCTTCGGCGACATTAGACAGTATTGAAACAGGTCGGTAGTTAGATATTTCATTTGGATTGCCTTTTTTAGAGACAGAGCATATTCGAGCCAATTTCCACCTTGATGTAAAGGTCACTGTGAGTAGTATCAAGTTAAATACAAAACGCAGTGGCTTAAACAGGTCGAAACGACAATCTCTCAACAGAAAACTTGTAATTTTATCAGGCCCGTTAGTTAATTTATTTTCCTGCGATTTTAGAGCCGAGTAGACATCATCATCATCATCACAAAATTGTGTGGATTGAAATTTGGAGGAATCAAGGAAAACACTGGAAAAAATGGCAGGCAAAGGCATCAACAATAGACGTCCCCAACGTCGGCCAGTCGAAATTCGTGAAAAGGTGTGCGATTTTTCCAAAATTTAGCCAAAATCATCGTTGCGTTTTATGGGAATGGAATTGGGAATGTCCAAAGATCTGATCTATTGCATTTTAATTGACAATTTGAGGTATCGGAAGGTGTGTGCTCACTTTTTGTGCTACCACAAGTTGAGTGACGACCTAAAATTGCTCAGAATTCAACATTGCAAGGACATCGTTAAACAGGCCGAAATGGAAGAAAACTTTACAATATTGTTACTGGTGACGAAACGTGGTGTTTCCAATAAAAAAGAGCCGGCAACCAAAAAAAATCTCGGTTTGAGAAGTCGAAAGTGAGGACAATTCTCATTCGATCAACACTCACCAAAAATCTCATTTTATTGGTCAACCATTCCCCATATTTGCCTGATCTGGCTCCCTACGACTTTTATCTGTTCGGAAAACTTTATTTGCCAATGAAGGGCTGACGTTTCAGCCATCCATAGGACGTGCACCTCAACATCTAAGAAAAAACACTGGTAAAACTAAAGTGATAGCAGTAACAAATAATACAGCGAACATTAACATTAACAAGAAACCCAGGGAGATGAGATAAGCGCCAGAATAAACTCAGCAACCAGATTGTACTATGCACCCTACAAAAACTTTTTGATTAAAAAAGAGATACCAAGAACAAAAATGACGCATCATCGATTAAGCAGTATACTTATCAGTCTTAACCTATGGAGCAGAAAATTGGATACTTGATGAAAGACAAACAAAACGATTACAAGCCAGTGAAATGAAGTATCTGAGGAAAACATTAGACGCTAGAAGAACAGACAAAAAAAGAAACGATGACATTAGACAGATGCTGACAACAAAATCATTAAGAACTAAAGTAGAAGAAAAAAAAACTGAAATGGTGGGGACACTTGATCAGAATGAATGAAACTAGACAGGTGAAGCGGGTATGGGAGGCAAGGAAAATTGGGAAAAATCGGAGAGGACAACCCAGGAAAACGTGGACCAGCAGTATGGATGAACTTCTGAAAAAAAGAGGAAAACCATGGAACGAGGCGAAGGCCCTAGCCGGAAACAAAAAAGAGTGGGGTAAATTTGTTGAATCTGTAGAATGAAATTAAGAGAACTTTATACCTTGACACCTTCGGGCGATAATTAGCAAACTCAGTTTTATTTCTTTTCTTAAAAATTGGTTTTATTATTTACCCTTCGCACACCCTTCGAAGCTTGAATAGTAGACTCGTCCTACTCACTCCTACTCATTCCTACTCACTCCTACTCCTACTGTCAGTGTCTCGCGCAGCATCCGACACTAGTCATTTACTTTTATTATCAAACTGTGCGCAGTGTAGCCTAGTGTTCTGTTTATAAAACTTTTGATTTTGATACAACCGAATGGATAAGTGGCCTAAAACTGGTACAGTACGAAACTCTCAGACGACTAATTTAAAGGATGCTAAGAAAGTTGAAGATGTTTGTTTGCCGAGTACCTACATCAAAGGTTAATGAAAAACCCTCATCACATATTTCCATAAGTAATGGATATTTTACTGAAAACAAAATTGATTGGAAAACTTGTGTTGGGCTTTCAACAGATGGAGCTAAATCTATGTCAGGCTGCTTTATTGGTCGTCAAGCGTGTGTTAAAAAGGTTGCACCCCATGTAAGCTGGACCCACTGTTGTATTCACAGACAAAGCCTTCCTTGTGAATTAAAAAATGTACTTGATGAAGCAGTAAAAATAGTCAATTTTATTAAATCACAGGCCTTGAATTCAAGGCTTTTCAAAGCACTTTGTGAAGAAGTGGATAGCCTCCATATTAACTTACTTTATCACACAAAGGTTAGGTAGCTTTCCCGTGGAAAAGTTCTCCAGAGATGGTTTGAACTTCGGTATGAAGTGCAGTTCTTTTTTCAATATAACCCTTTTCGCTTGTCATCCAGGTTAGATGACGATGATTGGCTACAATGTTTGGCCTACTTATCAGACATTTTTCTACAAATAAATAAGGTGAATGTGAGCCTGCAGGTGAGCTCTATCACTCTGTTCAAAACGTCAGAAAAAATTGAGTCAATGACGAAGAAGATTTGGAAGTTTTCGAAACATTGAATGATTTTCTGAAAGATGCAGCTGAACTGCAGCTTTTTATTGACATTAAAAAGCAAATTTCTGAACACTTGAAGGGATTAATGTCATCATTTACAAAGTACTTCCCAAAGCAATATGAGGGGATTCGTTGGATACAAAATCCTTTCTCAAATCAGCAAAATAAAATATTGCAGAAAAAGAAAGTTTGATTGATGTTTCATCTGATGATACACTGAAATTAGCTTTCAATGAAAAGCTACTAATAAAATTTTGGCTGGACCTTGGTTGTGAGTACTTGTCTTCTTTCGAGCCAAACTTCAAAACATTGTGTGCGGAAAAGCAAGGACAAAGCTCCTATCGAGTGAATAAAAATAAATTATACAAGTGGTCAACAAAAATGAACTCTTTTTGAAATAAAAACAAAAGATGTTTTTTACGTTGTTGTTTTAATTATATTTAGTTACTCATAACAATAAAATGTGTGTGTTTTCTTATCCAAGAATAGGTAATCCAAATTTCGTTTATTATTTGTTTGCAGAAGGTTTAGGGGTGGCTGGGGAGGGGATTTGTCGGTGACGTAGGGGGTATAGATCACTAAAATCGTCTCGAATTTATTCACTAATTGCCTCTTTAGTTGGTGACAATATGATTCGTATTTTTCTCTACTAATTCTATCATTCAACGTCCCTTCATATATAGCTGACATTGTCTTAATTTTATTTGTGATCCAGGTTTCCTTATTTTCTTTCTGCATCGTTATTACGGTTTTTTCGTATTAATTGTACATATTTATATGTACCTGAAACGAGCTCCATACTACGCGAAAAAAACATAACATAATATCGATAGTAAACGCTCGAAAGCTCTCCCGACTTTTCAATACGAGATGTTTCAAAGGTACTGGCGGCGCGGCGGTAACAACATGCCGCTGTACCCGCGGCGGCGTAACGCAACGCAGCGTTTACGGATGAAATCCAGCAATCCATATGTTTTTAGTGTTTATAAAACACTTCAGTGAATTACTAACAGCTACTTGTTTGTGTTATGAATTCTGGGTCTATTTATTGAGTTCATAACATCGGTTAAGATATAATTACGTTAAATAAATAGTAGAGACGCGTGATTTACGACAGCTAACGCATAGGTGGATTATAGTTTGGTTGTATTACACTTATATATATACAGCTTTTACATACATAAATATGTAGTACATAACTTCCAACTTTATATAATGACGAAAGATTTGAATGTTTCGTAAGTGTATTAAGAATATAAACTTAAACTTCATCTATCAATATCTGGGCGGGATTGTTTCTGGATTGCATACGCGATGATATTAGACGTGCCTAAAGGTGTGTATGTAATTGCTTCTGTAAATAACATGTGTAAAATAAACTATGCGCTGCCGTTGCACCCGCCGCCGCTGCACCACATTTAGACGGACATTAAAATCTCTCTCCAGTTCTCAAACAATTAAATCCGAATTGTTTCACGTTGTTGCAGTTTGATTTACGTACGTACGGATTTAATTTTATTTGTTTCGATTACCGCATTAAATATAGTTTTCTGTAAAGATAACATCGATTATACAAATAAATATATGTTAGATTTATATTACACATTCGATGATCTAAATTTGGTAAGTGCAACGTATCCGCTTTAATGTGGTCGTTCGATTGCGTTCGTGCGCACAATTTTAAAATCTCATATCGATAGATCTCACTAAATTACAATACACTACAGATGGGAGAAGGGAAGAGAGAGGGGAGGCACTAATTGATGGACTCTACATATCTACATGTGAAGACCACAACTCGATAGGTCCCAGATGCGAATCGGTTAACAAAAAGTGATCAATTGGTCGCCAAAAATGCAACCGAATCGAGTTTGGGGTCGGAAAGCTTTTTTTTTGCATAATTAAACATGCATGCACGTACGAACGTGAACACAAAAAAAAATCGTGTCCCGGGGAATTTAACATCGGAGGGAATATATTAAAAAAATTACGAATTAAAACCGTCTGTACATTTAGAGGAGGATACGCATTTACAGAAATGGATATGTATAGCTCGCATGGACATTACTTCTTATATGTTATGGGCGAAAGGTTGTGTGAGTTCGGCCAGCTGGTCATCTCATTGATTGTGAGACTGATGAGTACATCTGGCGAGCTCGCAGGCCAGCCAAAGGGCGATCTCCTCCTCTCTTTCCCTTACTCTATCTCGAGCGCGTTTCACGTCCGGCCACCCTTTTGCAATTTCTCTCTTACCAGGGACTTAACATTACTCTTATTTCATCAGCCGTATGTTCTAATGAACCGTCACGTTTGTCCCAATTATTCCTTTCCCTCCGAATTCAAATAATAATAAGGTGTATATGTATACGATGCGTACATTTCTGCCATCATTAAAACTTACTTTAAGCGATGAATATTACGCTTTAAGACTAGATCTAAAGCTAAAACACAAGAGAGGATAAAACTAAACGCCCACGCGTTTTCAAAAGAGAATTTCAAGCACTTTCCCGTAGATATCTCAAGAAATTTTTATTTTCAATCAGCCCAGCATGTGTTGGAAAAGAGTGGTTGACGTCGCATTTGAGACCAATACGTACGAGCCCCTTCCCATTTCAGTTGGCTCATCCTAGGATTTTCTACGTACATGCCCCTGTCAGACAAAATACGAGTACCACACAAGCTATCTTTTTTACACCTTTAGCTTCTGTTAAATAAAGGAAACACGTCGAGTCTAATAACTTAATACAAAATAGGAACAACTAAGAAAATGTGAACAAATACATAACATATGAAAGCCACCACTTGCCTATATTTTTTATTACAGTCAAAATTCTTTGTGACAAAATTGCGGGGTAAACGAATCCCAAATTTCCTATAGTTTCTGCTTCAACTCAGGGATTGTTCTAGCAGGATGTGTTCGAAGTGCGTTTTTCATCTCATTCCGCAACGTTTCAATCGGTGATAAATTTGGACTACTAGGAATCCATTCTAAAAGTGGTACGTTGAAGTCTTCCATCCATTTTCAAGCTCTTTCAGTAGTACAGCATACAGCCCCGTCTTGCTAAAACAAAAAATCTGGTCCGAATATCAAATATTGTTCCATTACCGGTAACAATGACTTCTCTAAAATGTCCAAATATTTGTCTGTGTTCTTTAGTTTTACCTTCAATTAAATTAAGTTTTGCCACCCCTTTGGAAGACATGCTACCCCAGACGATCAGTGAGGCAGGATGTTTTACTTTTCTTTTTAAACAGTCCGATTTTTTTTTGGCCTACACAAACTTCGATTCGGGCCTCATCGCTCCATTGTACTGTACGGAGGATGCTTGGGCGTAGGCATGGGCATACGCTCCGGTGTCCGGCCGCTAACCGTCGGAATATACGGTGGGTAAGTGAGGCACCCTACGGCGCTTACCTAGAGAACTCTGCAGCTGCACTACCCCATCCTCGGTGGCCACACTCAGGGAAACGGGCGTGGCGGGAGAATTTGGCGAAGATAGTAGGGGAGGACAAAAGTCGGTTCGCCGAGGAGTAGTCCGCACGCTGGTTGTCTGGTTGGGAAAACCTTCGGTTTCATCCTAAAACAACTCGGTGATTCTGGGACCCTACGGTTTCACTGTAGCTGCCGCGGATACTTGATCGCCGGAGGGGCGAAAGGGTTGGCATATTGGGGTAGGGCTCCGGCCCGGCCGTCCCCGTAGTTCAGGCTTAATTCACGGGCGGGCTGGTTGTACCTCACGGCCAGATTCCGTTTCCCACGCTTGGCCGATAGTAGCCATCCGCAAGGAGGCCTAGGCCCCGTGGGGTTAGATGTGAGGTAGGAGTTCGCTAAAGCGTCTCCAGCGGTGACCCGTCTAACGCTGACAAGGAGACTTGTCTAACATGGGTAGCACGGGGGAGAGGAGCCCTCCGGCTCGCCGGTCCTCTCCGAGAGGTGTCGGTCTCGTGCGGGCGGTGAGATAGTGGGTGACAGTTTCAAGGCGCATAACTTGTTATGTGCGTGTGGCACCTGAAAATTGCAGAATATGGGCTGACGCCTAGGTGCCTGCGGCTGACCACTCAAGCCATTTTCATCAAATCGTGTACGCCATTGTTCTGTTGTCCAATTTTTATGTTCTTTTGACCATCTTATTACATTTTTCTTCTGCTGTGTTGTTAAAAGAAACTTTTCTCTTGTCTTAAACAAAACAGTCAATTGAGAACAATCTTTTAGAAGGAATAATTTTTCCAATTTCAACTTAATTATTTTTTTATAATAAAATATTTTACCTTTTAAGTGCCAAATGCTAGCTTACTAACCTATCTATGACACATGGATCTAGAAATTTGCCTTCCAACAACTTCACTCCAGAGAACACTTAGTTATAAATAATTAATCACATTTCTAATTGATTTAATTTTTCAAAGCCGCCTGGGACATTGTTATAAAAGCCATTTGACTTTACCTATATATGAAAGATTTTTTATTTGAACCATTTTATATTATTTACCTGCAATTATCAAACAAATCCATAAAGTTAAAGTTTTTCTCTTAAATATTAAAACTATACCCTCTTGATCAACTGATAAGCTAAAATATCCTACAGATCTCGCATTTTTCTATAATATTAAAAACAAATGAAGTAATAACAAAATTTTATAATTGGGCCAACTGAAATGGGAAGGGACTCACATTGCCCTGAAATTATGACCAAGATGGCCATAATTTTGGGATCTGACTTGACTATCACGGACTTATGTCTAAGAGATATCACAAACAAAAGGTGTACTATCAAATGAGTCTACGATGAAGAAGGTGATGATAGTTTTGAACAAACAACGTTCTACTCTTGTCGTTTATTTCATGGAATGTTTGGTTTATTTCTGCGATTTCTGCGATTTTTATCTGAATGAAAAGGTTCCTCTATTATAACAGAAAGACAAGAGTAGAAAAAGTCAAGCACCCAAAAAAGGAAATTAGAAAAACAAAAGTTCAAAGGCAGCGACCCCAAAAATAAAACTGGAGAAGATTGATGTCGGGCGATCGAGGTGGCTATTAGATCATTAATCATTATTAATCCTCCTGGAAACACATCATTCATCGATTCTCCAGAATTAATTCCAGCCTATGCATTCACAGAAAATCTCTGTTGAAAATGTGTTCGGCGAGTAACTTGAGGATTCTCCACGTCCCTATAATGCCTGTGACGGACATTATGGATACCGTTACGTGTGTTTCAACTTTTTCTGATGTAGATGATCCATTGGTAGTAGGGCTTGTACGTACACGTTGCACGTGATATGGATGGAGTTGGTTGTGCCTGTGCTATTCGCCAGATTGTTTTGGAAATATCGTAGTCCTTATGCCAGGCTGCTCTCCAATGACATTAAGAAACCTCGTCGTTAAGGTCTTCCTGTCTCTCTTCACTGCGACCAATGAGATCTATTGTGAATACTTTTAATCTTTTAGTTCCAATTGATCTCCAAACTTCTAAAGAGATTCAGGATCTTCTTGGGGGCTGTGACTCTGAAATGGCATTTATCGCTGTCTACCTTGCCCATCGTCTTAAGGTGATACCTGAGAGGGCAGTAAATAAAGCCATGATGGTGCTAAGGTCTCTTTTATTGAACTCCAACAGAGATTTAACCTTGGTGGCTGAAAAATTAATGGACTTTTTTGATTGTCTTAGCTTTGGGATGTTAGTCCAATGGAAGATCTTTTGCTTCGTCTCCCACTGTTGGAGATTAGCTTTCTCGATGCTGCTCAGGCCTCAGTCGAATATTCACCAGACGTGACCTAAATCTTTATACAGATTGAATCTCTGGTAACCAAATGGGTGGGGAAGCGGTCGACTCCACTACCATTGTAGAAAACATATTCATGGATATACATAACGATACGCTCGTATATATGTCATCAGTCTGTCACCTGTCAGTTTCTCTATTAGCATATTAATGTAATAATGCCGAAATACACAGAGCAAGAAAAACTTCAATTGCTAAAATGGCATTATGCTGGTAATAGTTTCCAGCAGGTCCGCGATTTATTTAGCGTTAAATATCCAGATAGGTCTATTCCGTCAGTATCCACGATTTTTGACTTACTTAGAAAATTTGAACGTACTGGCATGGTAAAAAATTTAAAAAAAGCTATCCCACACGCAAAATATCTGCGGATACATTGCTATTGGTATGTGCGTCGATTGAAAATAATTCAAATTTATCGCTACGACAGATTGCAAATGATGTGGGAACATCAACATCATCTGTTAGTCGCATTTTAAAAAGTAATGCGTACAGCAGTTTTAAGGTGTCTAAGCATCAGCAATTATTTCACGACGATGCATTTAGACGAATGGAATTTTGCGAGAGGTTGATGGAAATGGTGAATCTCAACGATGATTTTTTAAATATTTTATTTACGGATGAGTCATCATTTCCCATTGTAAGATCCCACAACCCGTCAATAGTTAGGTATTGGGCTAGAAGAAATGAATTTCGCAGTGTAAGCACGCGTACCCAGTATCAACAGAAAGTAAATGTATGGGCTGGGTTGTTAAATAATCGGGTTATAGGTCCCATATTTATCAATGGCAATTTAACTAGCGCTAGTTATTTAGCTCTATTGGAAAATGAAGTTTTGCCGATCATAGAACAACTACCGGACATTAACCATCAAAGAATTTACTTTCAACAAGATGGTTGCCCAGCCCACAACGCTGCAGTCACTCGGGCTTTTTTGAATCGCGTATTTCAAAATCGTTGGATTGGAACCTATTCGCAAGAAATATCGTGGCCACCCCGTTCGCCCGATTTGTCTCCCTTAGATTTTTTTATTGGGGATATTTAAAGGAGTCCATTTACGCGCACGCAGATATCAGACCAAATACCATAGAGGAATTAAAAAATGCTATTACAAATACTTCTAATAATATCACACCAGAAATGCTGTATAATGTAAAAACTAACTTTTACAATAGATTAGGGTTTTGTTTATTTAAGGGAGGCGGTATTTTTGAACCATTTATTTAATTTATACCTATGTAATTTTCTATAATTAGGTCAAGTAATAAATAAACAGAATGTTTTTTCCTAATTTTTTTATTTTACTATGACTGAGCATTACAGGCTTAACCTTCGCCAATGCTCGGCCTCATCACCCATCAATGTACAATAATCAGGTGTACATCTGATTATTTATTTATTTAATTTCTTTTTCTTGAATCCTGACTAATTATTTTTATTTGCCAGAGGAAGGTCTTTGTTCTATTTTTGAGAATTCGCTATCTTTAACTTATTATTCGATTATTGAGCATAATCATTATTTCATCGAAGAATAGTTTTTATTTTCTCTCGTAGCATATTATTTTCTTTAACATAATTGCGTAAAATGCCTGGCTACTTAATCATATTTGGATTAACCTTAAATTATTATTCATTGATTGTGAATTGAAATTGGCTGACGCATATGTCGAAGTTCTACTGTCACTGTCAACTGGTCACAGGTCTATATCGGTGTCTGCCGAGAAAATGGTGGGGAAACATGGCTGCGTTCTCCTGTCATTCGGTTACCACAGATTCTACCTGTATACATAATTTGACAATTCATACAATAATGACGTTGACATTTCTATTATTGCCCGACTGGCGAGATTAAGCCACGAGGGCAGTAATAGTCTTCTCAATCTCAATATGTACACTATTTTTTGTATCTACCAGTAATCTAATTGTAGGTACATATATCTAAATAAACTTATAACAATACCGATGAACATCGTTTCAACTAGGTAGAAATTCTATCTCTAATATTGTTAGTGTCCCTGGTTTCGGGGGTTTGTTAGGTTCTAGTTCCTATTTCGTTCGGTAACAACGTCCGTACCTATGGAAATTTTGCACTAATTCGTCGACGGGCAACAACAGTAACGGTAAATGTAAATGCTTTTGATTCCATTATCGGCGACCATATAGCCCGGGCAGGGAGAACAGTCAACGAGCACTAACAATATCTACATATACATACGTATGTTACATGAACGCAACCCTTTCTATGGCTAATTGTCATTAGCGTACCGGACAAACTATTCAAGCCGGGCACGGCTAGACTAACACAATCGTGTTAGCGCGGTGTAGTTGCATACATATAATTTTTTTCTCATGTGCGAGCGTCGAAATTGATTTGATTGAAACGAGAACGTCTTGCGTTTCATCTCCATTTATACGGAAATTCCAATTGGACGCTGACGTTGTAAACATGATGGCGTGTGGTCCGTCGATTTTATTGCACTTTAAAACTGATAGGTATGGTGCGCGTATCTGAGTTATCATAATATTTATGTATTTATTACGGAACGCGGATTTTATCGGCGATTTCGAATTTATTAGAGCCAAAAGACGAGTTCAAAACACAACATGCAGGAACTTGTAAATATATAATGGGTCTCCTCCCCCTCTCACTGCCCCCCTAAATTTTGTATGTCACTCGCGGGTTATATTTCATAACTCACGTATGTTATTTCCTATATGAAGTACAGTGACCTTCAAAGATATCCGGACACGACTAGACAGAGAAATACCTCGCGCTCAATAGTTTATTCCAAAGGGCACCTGGGCCAGCATACTACCTGCTGAGTGTAACCGTAGTTTATCGCTCTTATAATAACATTGCAATATATAAACGCATATACAGGGTGAGGCATTAGTGCGTCAGTAGTAGTCAGTAGTATCATTTTATAATTCGTTCAAGTGAATTATAGGTCCTATCTAAGATTTGTTTGACGAGAAACTAGTATTATCCCAAATAGTGTGCGGATCTTCGCCAAACTTTATAGAGGGTGTATACTGACCCAGCACAATCCGAATCCAGCATCGAAATGTAGCCAACCCCCCCAAGAAAGGGATGGTGAAATGCTTGCATACGGAATTGGAGCGTCAAAAATGCAGCCTTTCAGTTTTTCTTATTTTTCGAGGTGAAGTACCCATTTTTGTGAATACAACCTATACATTTTCTGAAAGCTGAGAAAATTTGCTATCGGACAAAGACATAGTCCCGGGATTTGGCGCCGTTTACTCACAAAAATCGGGGTCAAGGTGCTCCTATGCAGAACTAGAGAGTTCGTCCTAGGTGCTATTTGCTATTTTTTGGCCAAACGGAGGTCTTTAGCTCAAATCTGACACTGTCGTCGTATTCAACATGATCAGTTACATATATGTTCAAAATTTCAATCAAATCGAAGAGATCGAGATTTTTTTTTGAAAATCGTGAAAAAAATGTGATTTTTTTGACAAATTTCGAAGGTCGTTCGATTTCGTTCAAATTTTGGATATATATGTAATTGATCATGATAAATACGAAAAAAGTGTCAGATTTGGCCCGAAGAGCTTTATTTGGCCAAGAAAATATAAAAATAGCACCTATCACAAATGCTCCAATTCTGCATAGGAGCACTTTGACCCCTGGTTTTCGTAGGTAAACGGTGCGAAACCCCACGACTATTTCTTTAGCCGATGGCAAATTTTCTGAGCTTTCAGAATATATATAGGTTATATTTACAAAAGTGGCTATTTCATCTAGAAGAATGAGGAAAACCTAAACACTGCAACGCTCCAAGGTAGGCATCGAATCTTGCACCGTTTTGGTTTTTTCAAATTTTCGGTCACAACCAGAAACATTTCTAAATACAACCTATATATATTCTGAAAGCTCAGAAAATTTGCTATCGGCTAAAGAAATAGTCGTGGGGTTTCGCACCGTTAACCTTCGAAAACCAGAGGCCAAATTGCTGCTATGCAGAATTGGAGCGTTGGTGATAGGTGCTATTTTTATATTTTTTTGGCCAAACAAAGCCCTTCAGACTAAATTTAACACTTGTTTCGTATTTAGCATGATCAATTACATATATATCCAAAATTTGAACGAAATCAAACGCCCTTCGAAATTTGTCAAAAAAATCACATTTTTTCCCTTGCGACTTTCAAAAAAATCTCGACCTCTTCGATTTCGTTCTAATTTTTAATATATATGTAATTAATCATGCTGTTTACGATAACAGTGTCAGATTTGGGTTAAAGGGCCTCGTTTTGCAAAAAAAAAAACATAAAAATAGCATCTAGGACGAACGCTCCAATTCCGCATAGGAGCAATGTGACCCCTGGTTTTTGTAGGTAAACGGTGCGAAACCCCACGACTATTTCTTTCTACGATAGCAAATTTTCTCAGCTTTCAGAATATATATAGGTTGTATTTACAAAAGTGGCTGCATCACCTCGAAAAATGAGAAAAACTCAAACGCTGCAACGCTCCAAGGTTGGCTTCGAATTTGGTTTTTTCACATTTTCGATCGGAAGGAGAAACATTTCCAAATACAACCTATATATATTCTGAAAGCTGAGAAAATTTGCTATCGAGTAATGAAATAGTCGCGGGGCCGTTTACCTACGAAAAGCGAGGTCAAAGTGCTTCTATGCTTCTAGATGCTGAGAATTCTGGATCTGTTTATTTCTTGCATGTGTATTAAAAAGTGTACTACCAAAGCATGTTCTTGCCGCAAAAAAATATTGTCTGTATAATTCTAAATGCCATTATTCAAGTTCGTGTTCGAGCAAACAAGTGAAGTGCAATTATGTACAGTTTTGCAGATTTTTAAGAACAAAGTTTATTTTTTTGTTCTGTTTACAATAAGGTTCGTTTGTTTGCTATGTTTGAGTTTTTTTTTAAACAAATAAAGTGCAATTAGTCAGTTTAACTTGTAGTTACTATTTCTATTTGGGTGATAAAATACTGTAGCTTATCAATCTCACAAAACTAATTTTGCTTATTGTAAAATGCAGCAAATTAGTTCTGCTGATTTTATCATGCTCAATTTTCGGACATTGTCCGAATTCGAGTATTGCATGTAACATATCCAAAAATCATAGACAGTCTTAAGCTTTAAAATTATTTTGCCCAACTGATTGATCACTTCTTGTCCTGTCAACGTCTGGTATTCGTAGTCTCACTGTGTCACCAACTTTACCAGCAGGAGAAATTTGAAGATTTGCTTGTAATTCTGAACCTTCTTTAGCACTCATTTTTTGTTTTCTTATTTGCTGTTGGCTGCATAAAATATCTGTCTGGATTACAGCGACCTCTGCTTCATTCTTCAGATGGAGGGTCATTTTGAGATAGCTCGAGACGTTGCCAAGCCGAATTCTACATAATTTTAGCCACCATTTACTGGTGTGATTGCTTTCTAACCAAGAACTATCCTGGTTTCCACGTTCAACCGAACTTTAAGTCTGTCCGTGCCTACCTTTTCTGTGCACAATTTTCAGATCCACACACTTTGCATAAGCTTATTCTACGATTTTGTTACTAAACTCATGACCATTGTCACTTTGCAGTACACTAGGGGCTCCAAACAATTAGGAGATAGGCAACCTCTTCCGCACGTTTGTTTTTTAGGGAACGCAACTGTCCAAATTTCGTCCAGTGGTCTTGATAGACAAATATAAACTTAAAGTCATTATCTGGTTGCGACTCCGTGTCAATTAGGTCCACCTGACATCTTGAGTTCATCCCCTGAAAGCTAAGTTTTATCACATTTACCATTACGACTTGGGAAGTATGCAAACAATAATAATAATATTTAGCAAATTAGTGGTGATTATGCATAATTACAGGCATAATTAGTCTACAAAATGATTTAAATATAAAATAAGATTGTTAATTTAAATCTTAAACTATAGATACACTATACGACCAGGAAATTACGCAATTGCACGATTCACCAATCAATAAAGAGACGAAATCCCACTTATAGAATGCATTGTTTTTGTGCGGCGCCGAACTATAGAGGCGTCGGCGTCCTTTTCCAACTCGCAACATCAAATATCCGTATTGGTATGATATTGTTTAACATTAACTTTAAACGAGCACCGTGGATGGCATTCATATTTTAAAGGTAATGGCCGTCGAACAAAGGTAACTACGAACAGTTACATCACTCCCGAATTAATATATCTAGTGGCATCGTGTATATATAAGAAGAAAACACACACAGTCGTCTTATACACACTTATACACGCGCTCTCATAAGAGGGCCCCCCCGCCCGTTTTAAATATTTACACGTTGATCGTCTCCCTCAAAAAAAAAAAGAAAAAAGAAAAGAAAAAACCAAAGCCACACACAAGAAGAGCTGGAGAAGATTGATATAAAATACAGGATGTACTAATTGATTCTAATATTTCATTGTTTCGCTTTGGTAGTGGATCGCGGTAGGCAGAAAGATCACAATACCCCCTCTGGCAGGTCCATCTTCTGTATTGTGTACGTGTGCGCGAGATGCGAGCTGTGCGAGCATCATCGGCGTGTTCATAAAATTTTATTATTATTGTAATTGATACGACGTTGGATCCTCTCAAACGAGAAATGTTGTTTCACCATTCGTATTGAAGATTATTTTCGGTGTTTAGCTCCGCGGTTGATGGCTTGAAGTGCCCTGGAAGACTCACGTTGATTATTACTTAATTACAACAATTTCTTCTTCTCTTTTTTTGCGTCCTAGTAAAAAATAAATTTAAAACGAAAACGGTATAGGTACGATAGTAAAATTATATTTACAATAGATGGGTGTTTCGATTGCGGGACAGCTACCGAAATAAAAACGAGAAGAGGCAGAAGAAAAACACATCAAAATCCTTCGTTACCTAACACTTGTCGTCCTATTTCATTTCGTTTTAAATATAATAAAAGTTTTATGTTTGAACGCGCTCTGTTCGTCGCCCCCTTCCGTCGCGTCGCCCCCGCGCAGAGAGCAATACAGAAACCGCCTGCCACTTTCTGTTTATTTGCCCAGCAGTTCGATCCGACGTAAATTTTCTATTCTATATTTTTTTATGATGCATACCTTCACTCGACGTGTAACTATTACGTGAATTTTCGGTATTTGCGTCCGTGTATTAATTTAAAACGACGCAGGCGTCGCACGATCTCGTAAAAATCGAATAAAATTAGTAAGTTTGTGTACCCTACTCGATTCGTATCTTACAAATTTCATACTTTGTAAATCTGGCTTTATTTAGAAATGTCATTAGTGTCAACGTCATTGTGACATATATGCAATGTCAAATTATAAAAGAAGTCCTCAATTTGCTTGAAATTAACCAGATAACAATGTAATAATGTAAACGTCTTGTTTTCTATTGAAAATCAAATGTGAATTTATCAATTTTGATAGGTTTGTTTCATTTTTGCTTTCGATTGTATACCACTATAGATAATTGAGTGAATTGAAAAAAAAGCTGACATAACTGTAATTATTTATGAAGGATTTAATCAAGTCAAGGAAATAATTTTGACTATATTTTTTTAAAAGCAAAGTAGGTAAAAACGGAAGGACTTCTTGATCCAGTTAGCTCTTGTGAAGATGCGACGTCATGAATGAAAATAGGGTTAAAAATTTCGTGAAAATAGAAAGCAGAGATTCTGTTGATCTCTCTAGATCTTTTGTGGAAAATAGTATTGAGACTTGCATGCAATAGATACCGGTGGTCCTTCTGTTCTCGTCTAGGGTTGAACGCAAAGTTCCTTAACCTAAACCCTGGGCGGTGGTAGCAATGGTTGTACGGTCGCGCGTCTTATTGTCCATAGTTGACAGATGGTCCTGAAAGGATGGGATTTTCAATTCAACTCGGAGTTGTTCATTCCTTATGAATCAAGGAGCTCCAACCAGCATCCGAAGAATGATATTTTGAAGGACCTCTAGCTTCTATAGGTTTGTCTTCGCTAGGCTTGACCAACAAAGGGCTATGAAATAATAATAATAATAATAATAATAATAATAATAATAATAATAATAATAATAATAATAATAATAATAATAATAATAATAATAATAATACGCCTTTATTGTAGTTTACCAATATACAGAGAGCATAAAAAATCACACTACTATACCATATTATAAGGGAACTAGAACTACAAATAGTGCGGATTCAGACGATCCCGAAGGGAGTGTCTGATCTTCCATCCGAACTACAAAAAATAAACAAACAAATCACAAAATTTTTAGAGAAAATTGATTAATTAAAAGCACGAATAACAAACACCAAGTACATATACAGAAGCAAGTAACAGCAAAGCTCTATATTGTGCAATACTGCGTGCCAGCCCATCCGAAAGCATAGATCTCAAGCATGCTCTAAACTGCGATACGCTTAGATCGACATTTCTCATTCTATCGGGAAGACAGTTCCAAAAGGTTGCCATGCCATAGGAGTAACTTTTCTGAAAACCAGCAGTGGTATGTGGAGGTACAGTTAGAAGGTTCTTGTGCCTCAAATTTAAATTATGCACGTCGGTACGATATCGAATTTTGTTGTAAAGATAAGGAGGAGATTTGAACTTTAAGATCTTAAAGTACATCACACCTGCATGCAGCCGCCTGCGATTTGACATGTTCAGCCAACGGGCATCATTGAGCCTATAAGATATTCTGTCATGCCTACGCCCCCATAAATCAGCCTAAGACAAGCGTTCTGAACAACCTGTATTCGTCTCGATGTTTCATAATCCAGGCAACGATCATAAACCACATCAGCAAAATCGAATAGCGACAAAACTAGGTTATTGCACAAGAGTCTACGAAGTTCTATTGAAAGCATCGATCTAATACCGTAAATAGTCCTCAGTAGCCCGTAAGCAGTTCGAATTTTATTGTTAACGTGAGTCCTGAACTTCATATCAACATCAAATATCAGCCCGAGATTGCGTGCACTATGTTTGATATCCAGAGCACTCCCCCCAACAAAAAACAAACAAGAACCAGTCACATCCTGAGTTCTATTACCACTAACAAAAATAAGTGCGACTGACTTACTTGGATTCAATATAAGACAGTGTTTTTGCGACACTTCGGCGAGAATAGCGAGATCTTTATTGATTAGAGAGCATGCAGTTCCAACCTCTGATGGCAAACAGGAGAGATATAGCTGACTGTCATCAGCATAAAAATGGCTTTTACAGTGATTTAAATGTTTAGCAAAGGTGGAAGTGTAGAGTATGAAGAGCAAAGGCCCACAGATGCTTCCTTGAGCCACACCTGTATTCACTTGAAGTTTAGTGGAAACGTTGTTGTTAATATTGACTACCTGATTGCGACCTGTTAAATAACTGGAGAAAAATGTAAGTGTGTTTTGACTAAAACCAAGATAATGTAAAATAGCTAATAGAAGATCACGGTTCAGGGTATCAAATGCCTTGGTGTAGTCGAGCAAGATGAGAAAAGTTAAGAAACCACCATTAGTCGCTCGGAGTATGTCATCGCTGACGTCCAACAGTGTGGTAGTACAACCATGACCAGGGCGAAACCCTGATTGGTTTTCTGGAAGCAATGCATTATCATCTAAAAACTGCCGAAGTTGTCTTTCGATTATTTTCTCAAGAATTTTAGAGAGGACCGGAAGGATGCTGATGGGTCTCAGATCTTTATATTCAGTTGGGTTACTAACCTTAGGGATTGGTATGACAATAGCCTCCTTCCAGGCATCGGGAAACACACATTCGGTTAAGCAAAAATTAATGATATGAGCGATAAAAGGTAATATGAATGGACAGCACAATTTGATAAAAGCAATACTTAAGCCGTCATTTCCAACGGCATTGGAGGTTATACCAGTAATTATGTTCTGAATTTCTTCCAGGGATACATCATGAAGTGAAAATTCGTAAGAAAAACCATCAAATCTATTAGATGCATAATAAGTATTCTGGATCGGGCGAGTTTTTTGGTACACTTTGAACAAAGTGATTATTAATATCGTCAGGGTTAGATAAACACTCAGGAATGGAATTACGTTGTTTTCTATTTGGGAGTGAAACACTTCTTAACGACTTCCAAAGTTGTTTGTTGTTATTGTTAGAGAAAAGGCGATTAAAATAAGCTTTCTTTTCCCTTTTCACTGCCGAGTTAATGTAATTCCTAAGCGTTTTGTAATATTGCCAGTTGTGATCATTCCGAGTTTTATGGAATGTTTTTAAGGCTGCATTACGCAACTGAATCATCTGTTTTAAAGTATCAGTAAGCCATGGTGCCTTTGGACGGGTAATTTTAATACATTTTTCTGGTACATGCTTATCGAACAAATGTAAGAGATGAGAATTAAAAAAATCAAGCTTAACATTAATATTATTCATGTAAACCATATTTGTCCATGAAACTGCTCTGAGATCAATTAAGAACTTATTGTAATCAAAACTATCAAAACATCGGTGAGTCCTAAAGAAAGGATAACGGCTTGGTTGGAGCAGTTGCATTTTATAATAAACTAGTAGGTGGTCGAAGCTACTGCCGGCGTCCAAAACGTCACATACAGCTTGGTCGATACTCTCGGATGTTACAATCACATCAAGAAGGGTAAACGTACGATCGGTAACACGAGTTGGTTTAGTTACAAGTTGCTTAAATCCAAGAGATTTAAGAAAGGAATTAAATTTTACCGTGTTGAGCGCGTCAGGTTTAAACAAGTCTACATTCAGATCCCCTAGAAAAATAATTTCATCACAAGTCAGAAAAATCTCAGCAATAGTTGTTTCTAAGGCAGTAATAAAGTAATTAATATCACACGTAGGGCTGCGGTAAACAGAGCCCAAAGCAAAACAACGCCCTGATATTTTAACTGAAATCCATGTTTGCTCGATTGATGTACCGCACGTTATTAACTTGTATGACACAGAGTTTGAAATGTACAAACCTGTACCTCCACCCCGAGTTGGTCTGTCATTTCTTACAAATGAATATCCAGGCATGGCAACAAGTCTAGAATCAGTTCCGTCAGAAAGCCAGGTTTCAGTCACAGCCAAAGCAGTAAAGTTGCCAGTTAACAAAGCCTGCTTTACATCTTGAAAATTAGCGGTAAGAGATCGAACATTCAAATGGGCAAGCACTACATCCGAAAGCATTTTAAAGTAAAGGACCAAAAATACACAAACGGAAAATATAATTATATACTATAATTCAATAGTGGTTTATAATTAAAGAAAAACAAAATATTGTATCAATTAAAAGTATATACACGCACTAAAAATTTATTAAATTATTTATTAAAATTATGGGACGCAAACAAGAGATGTAGATCAACACTTTCAACCTCAAGGATAAAGTACTCCTGGTGCAAAGGAGTGGGAGTAATGCTCGTCTTGCTGCTAGAAATCTTTCTGATATTCTTTTCAGATGCTGCTGAAAAGTAAGCCTCCGATCCAAGATAACAGCCAAATGTATGACTGATTGCCTCCAAGGTAGCCTGACATCCCCTACACAGATATTCTCCGGAGGCAGCCTACGCCTATTTGTGAACACGATGATGGCTGCACATTTGGTTTGATTTAGCTTTAATCTCCAGTTGGATCTCCATTCAACTTCTGCCTACAATAGATGCCTGATAGAAACAAATTTTGTGACCTGTGTCGAGAATGTTTGGCTAAAGCTGAGTGTGGTGAGGAACGTGACTGAACATGTCTTTGTTGGCACAGAAAGAACTTGGAATTATGTATACGTTCTAGTTTAGACAAGTTATGTTGAAGAGGTTTCGCGGAAGAAAGACATTCGGCTGTTTCTTTTGAAATGTTCCGGAGAACCACGGAGAAATTTCGGTAATGCTAACGTTGCTGTTTCCGACGGCAGGGGAAGTGGTGGGAGAGGGTTGTGAGGATAGATTTTTGAATGTTTTTGATGAACTGGTGAATGGACTACGATATATAGTTTTATGCCGAGCAAGCAATTGAAATTTCCGAATATGATTTTTCTAAGATTTTTTCAGCTTGCATAGAAGAAATGCGGTCTCATAAGGACCAATCACTTTCAGGCAAAGTGTTGGTGAGTTTTAAATGAAGAAAAAGAAGTCTAATTCACTTTATGTATTATCGTTTCTTATTTTGTCCTCTCTGGTTTTATTTTCTTACCTACTTAATAACATTCAACAATCTAACCTCAATTATTATTCAATCTTATGTATAAATTTGCTTCGTGTTTAAACTGGATCGACATAGACATAAATATAAATAAGGAAAACTATTTCTCGCCAGTCACCTATACATACATCATTTATCCTTATAGCATAGCAGTAGTAACAACCGAGAAACACGAACTTATTCATACTATACTATAGACGACGGCTAAGATTTATATCGATTGGTACAGACATAAAGATAACCGTAAAACGACGTTAGAAATCATAATTTCCAACAGTCCGGACGAATAAATATCCATTTAATTTAATTAAAACGCGAACGAACGGTCGCAAACAGTTTCCATCGCGTAGGTACATTTCTTTAAATACCCCGGTTGCAACGAGAGACGCATATGATTTCTGCGAATAATAAAAACTAACGAGGAGTTAGAAGAACGTGACAGTGTCCGTTTTCCATCATCATCATCATCGTAGTCATCTTTAACTGGTAACGCTTCCTGTATCTCTTCGGACCGTCTTAAAAGTCGTAAACAACACGCGTATTACTGTAAACGCGGATTTGTAAAGTTCTACAGCTATAAACGTCATATCTATAAGGAAATTCGTCCGATGGAATTTTGTTTGATGAACGATCTCGACGTGCTTCCACGTTGTACTTGCTAATTGTATTAAATTATCTTCGCGCTGAAGTTGGAGAGAGAGAGAGACACAGGAATGTATGCGTGTGATAGAAACGGTGCTGTGTTATCTTTGCTTAAGAAAAATATTATATAATACAAATCGAAGACCCTAATCAGTCCAAAAAAAAAACAGAGAAACTGTAGTCTATTCCTTGAGGGAATACAAACCATATTCATGACGTGTATCCCTCTTCAAATCCGGTTAAATTGGTATAAAGAAGTGCAGAAAAAAAGTACGCTCAGAATCCTACGTACAGAGTCCCCGGCGTTTCGGGTTCGTATAGTATTAAATATAATTTACCCTGGGATTGTACACACAGAGGCTCTCTCTCGTATTATGTGTGTGCTGTAGTAAAGTGGTTTGTCCTGCCCGTTGTCTGGACCATGACTGAGTGGTTGCTAAATAATGCACGCGAACACAGTGTTAAAAGGACGTTTCTGTACTATCTCTATTCCATTCTATCTAGGTATCTATATAATGTAAATATATATATATATACATATACATATATAGATTGTATTAGTGTTTGTGTGTGTGTGGTGTATTGGTCTCACTTCGAAATGCATGCATTCGCAATTGGGCGAGGCATTTCACTGAAGTAAAGGGAAAGAAGAGAACAAGGCAGGTAGATGAACGAGGACGGAGACACTGATCCATTCGGTCACCTCAAACGACGCGGATTTTCGCGAAAAGCCTCCGGGATTTGCAGAGAATTGTCCGTATGCTACACGCCTGCGGTGTCCTCTTTTTGTCTTTTCATATGCTATACGTTTACACACAACCCGTAATACCATATATATATAGT
Organism: Holotrichia oblita; assembly: GCA_023690525.1. Classification (NCBI taxonomy): domain Eukaryota; kingdom Metazoa; phylum Arthropoda; class Insecta; order Coleoptera; family Scarabaeidae; genus Holotrichia; species Holotrichia oblita. The sequence goes on from CM043017.1 coordinate 1,075,827, forward strand.
AAGAGAGAGAGAGGATCTCATTTTATTCTACGCTAGCGTTGGTATTCCGTTTTAAAATTCCTTTTTCGTGTGTGCGTTTTAAGCTCCGCTTAATGCGTGTCCGTTTTCTCCCCGATGTGTGTTTCATTTTTTTTTTTGAGTGTGTGTCTGGATCAAATCCAGTCTCATTTAGGGGGTAGTTTTGATTTTAAGGAGGTTTTATTCGAGGAGAGTAGAATTTTTATGAAATTGTAGCTATCCTTAATCAAATTCCTCTTAATGGACATAGTTTAGAAATAAATTCAAAAAAACGGACTTGAGCTTGTAGGGTACACAAGATGTTTCGACTATGATACTGATAAACGAACTTTTAATAAGCCCAAAAAGTTTAATGATCAGGATACAGAAATGATTAAAACGCACATTCTTTCAGTATCAAGGCAGGAAAGTCATTATTCCAGAAAAAAAAGTTCTCCCAGATCTTAATATTAGATGCATTTCTGGTTCAACATCCAGACACTTGAGATTTCATCTTCCCAAAACTGATACTTCTCGCGTTTGTGATCACCTTAACTATGAAGTAAAAGCAGCACCAGTTTCAAGCGATAATGCAAAAGTTAAACTTCAACTGCATCATCGTAAAGCTGAAGGGGCTTCTTAGAAAATGTGGGAGGACATAGCTAATTCGCAGTTACCTGGCTAGTTCTTTTTCTTGCTTTCTGCATTTCGTTTTAGGTTCTGTTAATGCCAAGTTTAACGCATAGTTTTACCTAAGCCAGCTTAACTGTTACAATCTTGGCATTTATGTGAGTGACAGTAACCGATCCTTCATGTGTACTCAGCATGAAGGGATAATAACGAAATTGCATCTTGCCTTTTAAGCCTGTTAAATAAAGATGATGATGATGAGTGATAGAGCATAAATTAGTAGTCACTGGTCACAGTTTCATGGTCCTTAAAGATCTACACGATATTATTAAAACAGCAAAATACGCCGTTTCAAATAATAGATATGGAAGAGCACATATTTCTTGTTAAAAAAAACTGCTGATTATTTGCTTGACACAACAAAATTTACACATCAGTAAAATACAGTGAGTCACAGTGAAAATGATGCAGTGGTATATAATTTGGTAAGTAGCTGAAAAAGTTAGGAAAAGTAATTATTTGGAAAAATAAATTAAATATATTCTATATCTAATATTCTTCAAATATATTTATCTTTTAATTCCTGAATTATTTCCACTTGTAGGTCAATAAAACAATAAATTGGTATTTAATTATTTGTTGTTTTATTGGCCTACAAGTGGAATTAATTCAGGAATAAAAAGATAAGTACGAAAAGGTCAGAAAATATATATACTTTAAATATATTATAAAAATAAAACAAAACTAATTGGAACATGTGTTACGAATTCTAATCAGATAACATTACAGCGGTTACATATTCAACATCACAGTGAAAATGATGCACCTACAATAATAATAGATTAATTATTGATGAAAGTTATAAAAAAGCTTTTCATATTTAGTGGGGTTTCCTTTAGGTTTCATAATGAATTTGGAACAGATTCTACGCCTATCATCAGGCGAAATATTTTTCCATTCTTGTTTAGGTCATTCCTGTTGGATATTCGATGATTTCGCAATTTTTTAGAAATATACCACAAATGATCGATAATGTTTATGCCTGGTGACTTAGCTGGAATTTTCATCGTACATTGTACGAAAACAGAATTAAAAACAACTGCAAAATAAGTCAAAAAAATATTATAACGTTCATAACGAGCGGTGGATTGTCAGACAATCTAAAATTGTAAATGTAGAAACTGGTCGAACTCTCTGGAGTACCAATTTGCACTGATGAATAACCAGGAAACTGTATAAGTGAGAAGAGTGAAAGAAGTCGTTTAGAGTTCACATTAGAGCACCATAATAAAGATTTTGACTTTTGGAAAACTGTTTTCTTCTGTTATAAGCACAAATTTAATCTTTTTGACTCAGATGGTAAGGCTAATGTGTGGAGGAAGAAGAGTAAACAATTAAAATGTACTGTTAAGCATGGAGGTGGGTATGTAATGGTCTGGGGCTGTGTTTTTGTTCGTAATGTTGGAAACCCTCATTTTATTGAAGATAATATAGATAGATTTATGAACTTAAACATCCTGAAACAGAATTTAGTGATTTGACACAGAAGATAATTTTCGATTTTAAGAGTGATTGTTATATAATTTCCACAGTACAAGGAAAATACCAGCTTAGTCACCTGACATAACCATTATCGCGAATTTGTGGCATATTCTTCAAACAAGATTGCGTAGTCATCGAATATCCAAGAGAAATGACTTAAAAATGTGCTGTTTCAAGAATGGAACAGTATTTCACCTGATGATAAATGATGTAGAATCTGTTCCAAATAAATTACAATTCATTATAGAACCTAAAGGAAACCCCACTAAATATGAATAGTTTTTTTTTTAACTTTCATCAATAATTAATTCATTGTTATTGTAGGTGCATCATTTTCACTGTGATGTTGAATATGTAACCACTGTATTAGTTTTGTTTTATTTTTATAATATATTTGAAGAATAGTAGATCACTGCATCATTTTCACTGTGAGTCACTGTATCTTACTGATGTGTAAATTTTGTTGTGTCAAGCAAATAATCAGCAGTTTTTTTTAACAAGAAATATGTGCTCTTAATATCCTATAGATCTTTAGGGACCATGAAACTGTGACCAGTGACTAGGAATTTATGCTCTATCACATTAAACACTTTTTGAGTCACCCGGAGGATATACAAAAATAGTAAAATGTTGTTTTTATTTTGTCCTGTACAGTTGTCAGCCCAAATTCTTCATTCAAGTTCATTCTTAGTAACAGCGTCTTCTTTATTTAACAGACTTAAAAGGCAAGATGATCACTGCATCATTTTCACTGTGAGTCACTGTAAGTGAAATCAGAGTATACATTCCAGTAACCCTGCAATAATAGAAGTAAAGCAAAGCCATTCAGAATTCGAGAGAGACTTGGAAGAGATTCAATTCAAACACAAAACCATTGTAGATATTAAGAATACCATTTTAGAAGTGCTTCCATCTACAAATAAGATATCAAATAATAAGAAAAAAGGTTTAAAATCTATACTCGGTTATATGCAAAACGAAAATCATAAACAATTTTACAGGCAGTTGCTATCTTTAGATTGAAATATACAATAATACAATAAATATATTTTTATATGTAAAATGTTTATATGCCGATATAAGTAATAAAAATGGTTTAAACAAATTTTTATAGTTCCTCCTATTTTTTATTCTTAAAGATATTAAAATTCAAAGCAAATTTCTTTAATAACTTCAATAGTGAGTACTTTTCTTACACATCTAGTTATGTAAATACATATCTGCATGTCCCTGTAGTAATTACAACGCTGATCTCACGCAAATCCGATATCGCTTACAAATTTATGTATCCGACAGAATTTATAAGCTCGATATTATTGAGAGACCATCTGCCTGAAAGGTGCATAACAACGATACATACATATATGTACATATACGATACATAAATATCACAATACCATTTATGCCATTATACGCATACAATATTGATACCAACAGACCTGCATACCACCTCATAAAACATACGCTTTTAACAGGCTTGATATGATAAAGTCGTCCGACCAGTACCAGCTTATAATAACGCAATAACATATGTATACATATGTAGAGACGGTAAGAGAAAGATCGCTAATTATACTAAAAATAATTAGAGCAATTTTCCATACCTACACCATCTCGAACAAACAACGGAAAAAACGACGCGTCCATTGTTTCTCGTGGAAACGTTGTTTTCGCTGTAATTTTAATTTGGACGGTCGTCGACGCCCACCGTTCGCAATTACACAATTAAATTACAGAAATCAAAATGTTAAATCGAACGGAAGAGAGAATCAGATTCGCGCACGCAACTTACAACCTACGTTTAAGTCGTCAAACGTTTTTTTTTTCCTCCTCTCTCCTCTCTCCTCGTCCCGTCTTCCCTTTTCTTCTTTCGATCTACTACTCTCTATCTTTGTGTGTGTGTATGTGTGTGTGTCTACGTACTTTTTGCTCGCCCTCGCCGTCCTCGTCCTAACCAATAACGCACCGCGAAAACGTAACCGGTAATTACTTATCCGGGAGAGATGTTAGTCTGTGTGTGTTTGCCGTTCATTCTTTGCGTCTCGCTAAATTCCACTGTTATTATTCTACGGGAAAAATATGTTTTCGTGATGGTCGTGAATCGTGGTTGTCTATTCGCGAAGAACGTTTAACTAAATTGTATACATTATAAGGATTCAATTGTTTGGGGAAAAAATGATCATAAACACGATTAGGTGAATTGCAGGAAGAAGAAATGTCTAGGTTAAATTTGATTGACCAGGGGTTCCTCGTAGGTTCACTTTCTAGTCAACTAGAACAACTGATGTTTACTTTTTATCGAAGACAGAGTCACTCCTTCAGCATATCAAGGCAGTATCATTTAAATCTTCATCACTAGAGCTCAGATTTTCAATTCCGCCAACTTTCTGAATAACTATAGGATTATACAGATTATTGAGCAACATTGTAAAACGCAGAAACCTCTTATTGAAATTATGTAATCCAACTCCTTGCATAGAGGAACTGTTTTACGATTGGTCGAAATGAACTCCTCATTTTTTTCCATTTTAAGATGATTTTCGATCTATCGTATGGATTGTTAATCATCGCTGTCAAATTGACAAATATAATTTGCATAACAATAACCTCAATTGAAAAAAAAAAGTTAATCACAGTTTCGATATATGTTTGTTTCTTTCATACTGGGTCAGCATTTTTAAACGAAGGAGGTTGGCACAACAAATTTTCAGTTAGTAACACTGGTATTAAGTAGTTAACTGATCGAATAGTAAACAGATGGGGATCCTAACATAACCTAACACCTTACTGTCAAATAATTAAACATAGTGACCGTACAGTGTCTTAAACTTTCGATAAAAAAATTGTGCCAAAGCAGAAATTTCGGTGCGACCAATCTCCTTCAGTTGAAATTGCTCGCATGGTATCTCTCTCTTTGTTACATTTAAAATGTTAGTCCTTTCGGTTTAACGAACAATTTTGACAAGTTTGTTGCTCATTTTTCAAAGTTTTTTGAAATTTTTTTGAAGTTTCAGCAAGGTATGGCAAGAAAAAAAAAGAAATGGATGTAAATTAATAATTGCCGACCATCTGACTCAGGTCGCAAAATCGTTGCACCGAACTGTTGTCACAATTTAGCGGCAGCGGTAAAATGTTGCCCAGCCTGTTTGAAAGTATGTCAAGTTGCAAATCTGATGATGCTTGGAATTGCTATGAAAGTCTTCGAAATTTTACTGTTGATGCTATTAGAAAAGAAAAACGTAAATTTCTAAATTCAGCAGCTAATTGCTCTAACCCTAGAAGTTTGTGGTCTAGTCTTAGAATTCTTAATATTGGTTCTTATCCTGAGCATGCTTTACCTCCTCATTTGGCGAATGTGACTGAAATCAATCAGTATTTTGCGTCCTTTGTTCAGGCTGTCAACAATCAATGCGATGACCTTACTGAATTCTACAGTAATACTTTTGTGGATCCTAATTTGGATTTTCAGCTTCATTTGACTACCGTTGAATCTGTTAGTTCCATTCTTAACAGTATTAATACTAACGCTTGCGGTTTTGATAGTATCTCCTCAACTATGTTGAAATATTATAGTCGCTATAACTGTTGTATTGAACAATCATACTTTCCTTCCAATTGGAAAGCTGCTCTTTGCATACCTTTGCCTAAAAAGCCCAATCCTACTTCGTTTTCTGATTTGAGAACTGCAAGTGTTCTGCCTGTTCTCTCCAAAGTTCTAGAACGTGTTCTTTATAATCAAATGTATGATTTTCTAACGCAAAGCAGTATTTTATCAGATTACCAATCGGGCTTTAGAAAGGGTCTCAGTACTGCCCCCGCGTTAACCTATCCTCTTAATGATATTATGACGTCTGTTGACAATAGTTGGAATAGCGTGCTTATTCTACTGGATTTTTCAAAAGCATTTGATACTGTCTGTCATCAGCTTCTTATTGCTAAGTTGCATTACCTTGGGTTCTCTTGCAATTCTCTCATGCTCATGCGGTCTTATTTTTCTGAACGAACACAGTGTATTGTACATAACGGTAATACTTCCAATAGCGGGTCGATGGCCGCAGTGGTTAGGCGGCTGACTATTGTTGTGAGAGGACGATAGGTGCCGGGGTTCAATTCTCTGGAGGGACGGTGACATTTTTTCAGAGAGTTTAATCCCGGATCGACTTACCATTCGCTGTTGGGAGCAAAGTGATTAACAGCGCGGCATCATAAAAGGCGATATGATGCTGTCACAAAGCCATTTAAACACAACTTACACACACTATACTAAACCGCAAGAGTTGCAGTGATAGCCAGACAAGTAATACAGCTTACGGAGTCACTGCAACTAAGCACCCACCACACATTAAAAAAAAAGCACAAACATTTTATCTGGTGTTCCATTTTAGGACCGCTTCTGTTTATGCTGCAGGCTTATGCTGATGACACTCAATTATTTTATTCGTTTCCTTTTTGCGAGTACCAAACTGCAATGGATACTATTAATCAAGAACTGCATCGCATTGGTGAATTTGCTCTTCAGCATAATCTCATTTTAAATTCTGAAATACATAAATTCTGGTGTAGGTCATCGTGTTGTGTTTTTGAAATAGCATCTTAATTTGGAAATCTTCAATACTCCTCTACAATTTGTGGATTCGACAAAAAATCTGGGTTTGCTTATGGATACTCGGCTCCGGTTTGAACAGCATGTCTCTAGCTTAATTGAAAAGGCGTATTCCACATTAACAGTTCTATATGCTAGTAGACAAATTTTAACTGTTTCTTTGAAGTTAAAACTGTGTGAGTCACTTGTGTTGTGACTATTTAATTACTGCGATTTCATTTACGGACCCTGTTTATCTGTATACAGTGTGTCCAAGATAAGGATCCTAAGCATGGGAATCTCAGTACCTATACGAGATACAGCTTAGGTTAAATTAGGAAAAAGTTGCGTTCTTTGAAGCTTATTTACATGCCGTTTAGAAACTTGAAAAATTTTCATAGCCTGCTGAGATATTTGGGAGAAACGGGAATTTGACAATATGGATTTTATTTCTCTCTGACTTTATTTGATCCTAAAGGTATTTTTAGGTAGGCGTTGTAAAAAATGCTTTCAGGTAAATACCTGTCACCGAGTCTGTCACGTTATTTAATTTTCATTATTCGCCTACTTTAGAATACCTTTAAAAAAATAGAAAAAATGCAATTTTCCTCTAAACTAAAAAAAATGTATGGCACGTGATACATCGTTGAATTTGTAATAAAAAATGGAATCAGATACCGGGTGTACTTTTTTTTCGGGCCATATAAAAAAATAAAGTTGATGATGGTTTCTCGAAAACAAAACGTCGGATATAAAATCTAAAAATACCGTCATGTAGTACCTTAAAAGTGCCAATGAGAAAGTGTTATTAGTTTTTTGCTATCTCTTCAAATAAAGTCAGAAAGAAAAAAAAATCCATATTGTCAAATTCCCGTTTCTCCCAAATATCTCAGCAGGCCATGAAAATTTTTCTAAACGGCATGTAAATAAGCTTCAATGAGCGCAACTTTTTCCTAATTTAACCTAAGCTGTATCTCCTACTGAGATTCCCATGCTTAGGATCCTTATCTTGGACACACTGTATAACCTATCGTGTATTCAAAGAATCCAAAACTCTCTGTTGTCGTTTAATTTGCAATCTTCGTAAATATGACCACGTTTCGAACCGAATAAAGTCCTTGTCTTGGCTAAATATGGAGAATCGGCGTAGATGTCATTTTCTGGTTTCTGTTTTTGTCATTTTGTTTTTGATGGAGTCAGGTTGAGTGGAGTAGCTTTAGCTAGACTTCGCCTGCCTTCACCTAAGATATTTTCTTGTTTTCTCTCTAAATAAAGGCAATTTATTATTATTTATTATTATTATTAAATGTCAAAGTTATCAAAGCAATATTGTAGGATTTCTCCGCCCAATTAAATTACGAGCATTCTGTCATGATTTTGTCAAGTTCCGTTATTAATTTTGATTTGTGATTATGTCTCCTTCATTAAATCCTGCACACACTTCCTCTCGTGAGCTACCGGTAATTCGGCCGTCCATCTTCAAATTCCGATTGACAATAGCGCGATAGTTGTCTATAGGGTGGAATTCTGGAGCATTCGTTAGATTCTCCGCTGTTTGCAACATAACTGACGTTGCTTCCTTTTAACATCGCCAATAATATCGCTGTCATATTGTGTCTTTTTTTCTAAAATGATATAAAACGATGCTTTAGACACTGTTTCTTATAAATGTCGGCGGATATAGTGACCTTTGTGAAGATGGCGTGGTCTTAAGTCCGCAAAATGACAGCAAATGACCTGCCAAATCAGGACTTGGAGGGGCTTGATATTGTTCTTGAGTTGATTGTTACATCCTAAGTTTAGCACATTTCCCTCATGTTTTAGATCTCTCTAGACGTTTTACTTTTCTTCAATTTTTCGATAAATCTTTGAGAGAACATGTTTAATACCATTTACATTGATTTTGTACCGTTTAACCAGCTGCCTGTATGAAATTCCAATTCTAATTCGGTGCAATAATTGTGCACAATTTGCTTTCGCACTTGCTCTTCGATTCGAGGCATCGCCATCGCGACAAATAGAATAAAAACATAGCAAAGACATACAAAAACAGGGAACCGTTATCTTCTTTTCAGATGTGTATGATGCACTGCAAGAAATATTGAAAGAATGGTGTGCAGGTCCTTTTCGGGGACACTCCTTAGTTTCCGATTATCTGGTAGGAGGCACAACATTTTCTGAATATCGTTTGGATATTGCTGTGCAATAAAACTTCAGTTTGTTATATCAGCTAATTTCAATAATTAAGGCAATTGATTAGCTGTAATTTTGAGTTCGTTTTACACGATTGAATTAAAACGATACAAAAAGAAACAGTAACTTAGTAACCCTGTAGGTGATATCCATCCCACGTTATTACACGATAGAGCAGTAATATTTATTGCGGTGCAATAACGGTTAAACACAACACAGTCGTCAACCGCATCACCAGAAGCCAGATATTTATACAAGAAACACGCTCTCTTTAAGTAAACATACATCATACAAACCCCGTATTTAGGGAAACTCCTGGCAAGAGCGTGCGGGCCGGATATTATAGTTTAGACCTTTAATGTCTTCGTATTATACAACTCCTAGTAGACGTCTATTCCTGTCTGTCTTTTCTTCTTGTATGTATGTATATATATACATGCATAGATAGACGCAACCCGATGTAATATCTTCGTCTAGTGGTGTCTCTCAAATGTCTGAGATCAACTACTATATGAGACTTGCAAACGTCTCGGAAACTACTTACGATTTTAGTTGTAAACGCGGTCGTCTTCCTCTTCTGCGGATTACGTGTAAAAAAACCACAAATATTTACACATACGCGCGTTATAACTGTGCGGCTATAACTGTAGATACATTAAACAACGTCTGTCTGGATCTATCTATTCATCTGAGTTATTCGATCATGAGATACATCTGGCTCTCTTGATGGTTTCCTTGAAATCATTTAGAAATGATGGAATATGCGTTTCAGAATTCTACGACGAGCAAAACAGGAAGAATCGGTTTATTTAACGTTTTCCCCAAATCTAAAATCTCTCTCTTTATCTTTTTTTTTTTAGTCTGTCTAGGAAGAAAAATACGCGTGGATAACAAAAACTAATATTAGGTGAAGGGAATCGTCGCGTTGAAACAAAAATTAATTACACGGGGAAGCCTTAGACGCACAGGAAATTATATGAAGCGATACGTGTGTGATAGGAAGCGGCGGTTACTGAATCACTGCCTTCGCAAAAACTCGCGACAATTCATCGGACGTGCGAAGGAAGGAAGAACGTATCATATTAATACTCTATTGTATGTATGATAGAATCGTATGCACATATAAGGCGCGATGAAACTAATATAAAGGAAACTGAGCGTTTTTCGAGGGACTAGCGTCAGGTAAAAAGATGCTTGTGTGGGAATCGATGGACGGTCAGTGTAAAATGAATGAAACCGAATATTTTACTTTTTTAAGAGGTATTTTAATTTCGGACGATCATCTCCGAGAACCAAGAAGGTTTTTGATATTTACGACTGAGAAATTTAGTGGTTCATAACATAAAAATTCTATACTTACCGGTTTTCGTCTCCTTTCTTCTTTTTCATTCGTTTTATATTTATTTCTCCTTGTTCTTTTTTCCCCCGGTTTTGTTTCCTCGTTAACTTAATATTTATGGTGTTGATTTTTCTTTCTTCGACAAAAGTCATCGAAATAAATAAAAGGAACACCGATTTATATTTTAAAACGTTCAAATCTATAATAATAATAATAATAATCTCAATATCTGGTTCCTCGTAAAAATGTTTCTGCAAATTTCGTGCTTTTTGAAACTGAGTATTAATCTTGGTACTCTTTCTTGCAATAAAGAAACCCTCTCACACTCTTTAGCCCTGTTTCACATCCCAATATTATATGTCCCTCATCAGTTGCATAGTCTGGAACTTCAGCGGAAATCCTTGATAGATAATATGTTACCGTCACTATTTTTCTTGGTTTAAAATTAGCTTCGTTGAAGTCTTCCGGATGATACACGAGCATAGATAAATTTACTCTTGACGTTTCATTGATGATGTAGTCAGCTTCTTCGGAAGGTATGATGAGCGAAACAACAAGTGTCAACTTATCTATGCGACAAGACCCTGAAGACTTCGCCGCAATGAACGACGGTCGTGAAAACCTATGCTCAACTATTTAAATTAGTTAGGTAGGCCCAAGCAGTACAGTAAACCGCTATATCTTAGTTTCGGTCCTACTCAACAAACAGGACTCAATCTTAAAACAATTTCCTCCAGTGTAGTGCACATCAATTAAGCGTTCCTCACGGTAGTATTTTGGGTCGCTTCAACTGTCAGAATCTTAACTGTTTTATTACGAATTCTGCTGACGGTACAACCTTTATTATCGATGGTGAGACTTTAGATGCGCTCACCGTGATATGCGCCATAATGCTGCAACAATATTGAAAATTAACTTAGTGACAATGGTTTGATTAGCAATCGTAATAGAACTCTAAATCTGCCACTACCTCGTTTTATTTTCTTGTTCGGACTCCATGCCTTTAAACACTTTTTTCTTTTCATAATGTGCACTACTACATCAACACACATTAACTGGCACACTGGCAGTTTGCCCCTTTCGACCTAATCTCAGATAGGTTGTGTGTGGTACTTGGCTCTTTCCTACCTAATAAAATAATTCTTGAACATGAAAATGTGATCCCTATCTTCAACCCCCTTCGAATGACAGATACAATCCCCATTTTTTTTAATGGGAAGTATAGGCTTGTGACATATCGTTCGGAAGGTCTCTTTATTTTCTATTCAAAAATGTTATCGTTTTTAAGTTTGTTGTAACAATTAAGATAGAATAAAATAAAATCATGTTGTTTATCGAAGTTCGCTACAATATAGGTACTCAAAAAATAAAATGTAATGCAAAATGTAAAGAAAAACGTAAAACACTAACGAGAACTATGAATGTCAATGTAGTAGAGTGTTCAAAATATTCACCATGAACGTCTTGGCAACATCCTAATCTTAAATCAAACTGTCTTCTAACATATCAGGCAAGCGTTATTCGTTCTCTTAAGTCATTTAAATCAAAAGGTTTAGTTTTGTACACAAAGCTCTTCACATAACTCCATATAAAAGAAATCTAATAAGGTCAGATCAGGTGATCGTCTCGGCTCTTCTATCTATCATCGCCTTCCTATCCACCGATTGGGAAATATTGCATCGAGGTACTGCCGGAAATTGCGCTCGTAATGTGGTGGTGCTCCATTCTACTGAAACCATATCGTATTCATCGGAACTTGAGGGAGGGGGGAAGGGGGTACCTGTCATTCGAAGGGGGTTGAAGCTAGGCATCGCATTTTCATGTTGAAGAGTGTCAATTTATAATTTAAACTTTACGTGTTTCGGGATTTGTTATAAATATTTACAATAATCGAAATAATGAATTGATTCCATTTGGCTTTGACACACAGTATAGAACCTAATTGTGGTAACGTCTTAAAATGTAGCAGTTTGGTACTTAGCCCCTTTCCACCGGAAGATTCTCAATTATGAGTAAAATATTGAAAACTAAATGGGCAAAACGACAATTAAATTTCGGACAGCTTGTGCCTAATGCATTAATTCTAAGAACTTCAACAAAATACCAAGATTTTTTTCTATCCATAACCTCAATTTTAATGTATCCTTTTTTTTTGAACTACCCAATATACAAATCGGTTGGTGATACTTTTAACTGCAGAAAGAAACGATTTAAAAGATGCCCACGCAACAACTACGCTTTTGCAACAAATACAAAAAAAAATTGTAAAACAGAATGCCTGAAATTAGAGATCAGTTAATCAGATAGATGATATTTAGCTTTCTTCAACAGTTAATTTTAGTTAGATCACGTATGATTTTATGTTGGTTAAGACAAATCTCTTCCCATTAAATTTCTATACAATGGGACACACTATATTAACACCTACATATTAAATTCCACGGTTGAGAAAACCTTCGCGAAACCGCAATCAATTCGCGATATTACTTTACTATTTATGAACGCGTTGAAGTGCGGTGCAGGTGTGCCAATCTCGCCATACAATCTAAATCATAATTTGTACACCGTTTCGTACGTCGCTTAATATACAAACATACATTATGGCTTCGCATGTCTCTCGCTATATTATGTATTCAGCTGAGTGCTAAGAATTCATATTCACGACTTAAACAGGCATATTTATGATCGGCGACGATATTATATGCATCTGATAAAATGAGGCTAACGCTTATACGCAGTTTTCGCTTTATTAAAATTAATTCGAATAATTTTTCACACATTAATACGTAAGAAGATTAAAATTTATATTATAAACATCATCAAGTGCGACCGTACAGTTTAGTTATTGTAGATACAACATTGGAGGCTGACTTGATTTGTCTGCAGTCCGCAGGGGGGCTCAGTTGACGCGGCAGGGGCGCAGCTCCCTCGCATTGCGTCCCGTCGTTTATGGGATATGTAATTACGTCCAACACTGCAATAATTTTCGACGATCACTTCCGTTAGACAGGTCTCTATAATACGCGCTCCGTACGTGTATATCTCATCTCCGTCCGTTTAATGCGTCTTCGCTATCCTTCTTCCTCATCCACAGAGCAGCACACCAATTATAGTTAGTGCGCGGGCGAGAGAGAGAGAGAGTGAGAGATGGCAGCTAGGATTTCGGGTTCCTGCCTGCCTGCCTGCCTGCCTAGTCAGGACTCTGATAATGTGGTCGCTGTCGTTGTCGTGTTCATATTGCCGTTAATGATTATAATCTGCATGAGCTAATTAGTCCTATATAGCTAGAGTTGCTTTGCGTCCGTCGCCGGGATTGGTCGAAACTGTTATATCTAGTTGAAGTCTTTTTTTCCTATTTAACGTCCTATAAGGCTGTACAGTTACAAGAAAACATTTCACCTGAATTTGTTGGGAAATACTTAAATTATTGACGGACTTTTGACAGCTGTCAGCTGTCCTGATCCCTCTCAACCCCTTCCACCTGCCAGCGTAGATCTGACAGAGTTGAATCCTGCATTTCATAGAAACAAAAAGGTTTTATCTGCGTTTGTTAGAAAATATTTAAATTATTTAACGGATTTTTGACAGCTGTCAAAGTAGTTCTTTTTTTTCTTGTCAGTCCTGAACCCCTTCTACCTTTGAGTGTTGAGGTAATGGAGTTGAAATCCTGAATTTCATGCAAAAACAGTTTCATCTGTATTTGTTAGGACATACTTAAGTAATTGACGTGTTTGTGACAGCTGTCGTAGAAGTCGTTTTTTTTCTTCTTCACTTCATTTTAGTCCTGATTCCTTTCGGTCTTTTCTACCTGCGAGTGTAGAGCTGATGGAGTTGAATCCTGCATTTCATGCAAACAAAAAGGTTTTGTCTGCATTTATTATAAAATTTTGAAGGTATTCACATATTTATGACATCTGTCAAAAGATTAGGTTTTTTTTCACATTTATTTTTGATGGTGAGCCCACTAAACCCCTTCTACCAACGAGTATACAGCTAATCCCGAATTTCATGCAAAAACAGTTTTATCTGCATTTGTTATAAAATCTTTAAGGTATTCACATATTTGGGACAGCTGTCAAACAAGTTGTCATTTTTTTCCTTTTATTTTTTCTTTTTTCTTTGTCCTGAGACCCGTTTACCTATGAATGTAGAGCTAATGGAATGAAATCCATTTTATATAAAAAAAAGTTTTATCCCAATTAGTTGGAAAATATTTAAGTTATTGACATATTTATGACAGCTATCAAAAAAGTAGTTTTTCTTTCTTCATTTTTTTTTAGCCCTGAGCCCCCTCAACTCCTTCTACCTGCGAGTATAGAACTGATAGAGTTGAATCCTGCATTTCATACAAGAAAAAGGTATCATCTGCATTTGTTAGAAAACATTTAAATTATTGACGGATTTTTGACAGCTGTCAAAGTATTTCTTCTTTTCTTCTTAGTCCTGGATCCCTTCTACCTTTGAGTCTAGAGGTGATGGAGTTGAAATCCTGAATTTCATGCAAAAACAGTTTCATCTGCGTTTCTTAGGACATATTTAAGTAAGTGTCAGGTTTGTGAAACCTGTCATAGAAGTCGTTTTTTTTCTTCACCTCATTTTAGTCCTGAGTCCCCTTAGTCTTTTCTACCTGCGAGTGTGGAGCTGATAGAGTTGAATCCTGCATTTTATACAAAAAAAAGGTGTAATCTGCATTTGCTAGAAAATATTTAAGATATTGACGTATTTATGACAGCTGTCAAAGACTTCGTTCTTGTTTCTGTATTTTGTTTTAGTCCTGATCTCCCTTAGTCGTTTCCACCTTTGAGTGTAGAGCTGATAGAGTTGAACCCTGCATTACATACAAACAAAAAAGTTTTATCTGCATTTGTTAGTAAATATCTAAGATTTTGACGTATTTATGACAGCTGTCAAAGACGTGGTTTTTGTTTCTGTATTTTGTTTTAGTACTAAGCCCCCTTAGTCTTTTCTACCTGCGAGTATAGAACTGATAGAGTTGAATCCTGCATTTCATGCCAAAAAAAGTTAAATATTGACGTATTTATGACAGCTGTCAAAGGCGTCGTTTTTGTTTCTGTATTTTGTTTTAGTACTGAGCACCGTTAGTAATTTCTACTTTTGAGTGTAGAGCTGATAGACTTGAATCCTGCATTACATACAAACAAAAAAGGTTTTATCTGCATTTGTTAGAAAATATTTAGGATATTGACGTATTTATGACAGTTGTCAGAGACGTCGTTTTTGTTTCTGTAGTTTGTATTAGTCCTGATCCCTCTTAGTCTTTACTACCTGCGTATGTAGGGCTAATAGAGTTGAATTCTGCATTTCATGCAAAAAAGAGCTAGATATTGACGTATTTATGACAGCTGTCAAACAAGTTGTATTTTTTTCCTTCTATTTTTTCTTTTTTCTTAGTCCTCAGCCCCGTTTACTTATGAAGGTAGAGCTGATAGAGTTGAATTCTGGATTTTCTACAAAAAAAAAAGGTTTCATCTGCATTTGTTAGAAAATATTTAAGATATTGACGTATTTATGACAGCTGTCAAGGTCGTTGTTTTTGTTTCTGTATTTATTTTGTTTTAGTCCTGAGCCCCGTTAGTTTTTCTACCTTTGAGTGTAGAGCTGATACAGTTGAATCCTGCATTTTATTGACGTATTTTTGACAGCTGTCAATGAAGCTGTCTCTTTTTTTTATTACTTTATCCAATTTCGTTGAAAACAAGAATAGGCTCAATATACACACAGACACACTTGTCTTGATACAAACTCCTTAGATTCTTTGTTCGATTTGTTCGATCTGTGTCATTATTTTGCATCGATTGTGATCTTTTCATATGTCAGTTAAATTAGTTTAGTTTCTCAATCAGATGGAATTCCACAGGAACCCGTTACGAGTCTCAAATTAGCTCAGTTACAGTTCATTTTTCCATTTGTATTCAACATGATTTCTCGGTAATCGCTAGTTGGTTAAAATTCACGTTTCACGTGTAAAAGAACATGAAACAATATCGAGGAAATCTCGTCTCTCGTGTTGTCCATCTCCCGCCGTATACATTAATTTATTACGTCCAATCTAATGCTGCATATACATACGTTGTACATATATATGTACAAACATATACACCGTACGAGTATGTATGTGTGTATAATATAATGACGGCGTATCAGATCGCCATTCGTGGTCGCCACGTCCCCGCGAGACTTATGTTTATGTCCCTCTTAATATATTCATACGGGCGTATGCCGTGGGCGATTTTACGTGGACTTGTGTCCATTGTCACCCCGAAGAGACCGGCTCATACCTTTTACCATTTCGTCGTCGTCGTCGTGTCGATTTGTTCGCGTTGCAATTCGACACTTCTTCGATGGAAAATTTCGCACACAAGGTTTCAATCAATATCGTACAGGATGCACGAGTTGTATCGTATCGTATTGTATGTATGTGTGTATATAAAATATAAATCCGGTAATATCGGTTTCATATATGAAAGGTGGACGGGATTTAAACGATGCTATACGTCCCATAAACAAACCAGTAAATTGTCCGCCGTTCGTTAAAACCGGCGACACTTAATGAGGTCAAATAATAAAGGATAATAAGTTAATAAATCGGCCTGCCCTGACAACAAATCATTGCTTTTTCTCTCCGGTTTTAACTGTGTGTACGCGTCGCATACAGAGGTATGTGTACCAGTGAGGTCGGTCGTTTATTTGTAGAATTAATCGGGGAAATTTACTGCTCAGTTAATAATGGAAAACGGTATATTCAAGTTCGATCTGTTGTATTACATACATACACACATAATAGGTACATACATATATAGGTATATAAGATGTATTGATTCTGACGAAAGCGGTTGAACCAATATCTAGTTAGGATTTATTGAAGCGGACCGATGTAAGATATGGTAAAGTTAGTAATCGATAGATGTTGCGGATTTATGAAGGGAACTGTCGCTTCATCCGTACAGATTCATATTTTATCCAAGATGCGGCACTCCGATAACTGTAAAATAGTTTTAGAACTGTTATTGAAGTATATAAGATATACAGGGTGATCATATTTTGAATATTTTCTTTCAGACAGCAACTGTTAATGTTGTTCATCTTTCGTAAGCTCACCGAAAGTCTTTTAGCATCGAAGTTTAGCTGGATCCTAATTTTGGGTATTCTATTTAACACAATTTGTAGAGGCTCTGGAAAAAATGTTTGCTAAGACTCTTAAAGCTAAGGTATTACAACGATTACCCATATATAATATTGAATCACTATCTGCGGTAAAGCCACTGGTTGGTGAGACCTCTATTGAAAATCTCGATTCGGTAGGTGAGGTAATGACGTTTACAAAAACGCAAAACAGAAGAAAGTTAACGTTCGCCCAAGTAAAAACATTGCAGCTGCTGATATTGACCCACAAGCTAATCATGATATACCAGTGAATTTGAAACAACAACCTTCATAATCAACAGGAAGTGGGATAATCAGTCGAAGTCTGTATCCACAGTACGCGCTTAACAGCTCTGTTAAGCCTTATATACAGGGTTTTCAAACTTAAGTCGGCACTATTGCTAACTTTGTTATTATTGGAGCTACAAAGTTGGTTAAATAGGCAAACTAGTGTAGTTTTTCAAGCAAATTACAATGGCATTAAAAAAAAATAATTGACGTACTGGGTCACGTGATATTGTGAAAAACGTAATTTTTTTAAATGGAACACCCAGTATACAGTTCTCACGGTCGACAGAAAATTTAATTCTGAACAAAAACTTTCCTATGAACTTTTATACTAAAGTCAATAATAACAGAGTTATGGATGATTTTTCAAATTTGTCAAGGTGGCTGTTATTTCGTAAACAAAATTCGATTGTTTTGCAAATGTCATCAACATTGAAATATTGCATTAAACCTCTGTCAGTAAGCAATTAACATTTTGTGTTTTTTGATGAAAAAATGCCTTTCACGCATTTAGAAAAATGTGATATGATGGAATGTTACGTCGTTTGTAATAAAAATTCCCTGCAAGCTCGTGAACGTTACGGTGTTTTATTTCCTACGCGCAACTTGCCAGATCGAAGGCACTTTTTACTTTTGTACCGTAAGTTTCGATCAAATGAAAATGTGTTCAAGAAAACTAGAACCAAAAAACAATTTATAATAAGTGAAGCAACTGAAATTAACGTCTTAGCTTTCTTTGAAGCTAATCCTAATAATGCAATTAATGATTTAAAGGAAGAAAGTTGACTATCTTTGGGAACTATTCACAATATTCTAAAAAAACATAAGTTTGTGCCGTTCAGATACAGTCCTATTCAGACGCTGGTACCGGGAGATCAAGAAAGACGGACTCAGTTTTGTCAGTGGTACATTAATCAAGTTAGACTTAACCATAATTTTTGGCGTTTGGTTCTTTGGAGTGACGAATCAAATTTCTCCAACAGGGAGAACAGCCACTATTGGAGTCGAGAAAACCCGATGCTTTTCCGTCCTTGTAATCCGCAGAGACGCTTTAGTGTTAATGTTTGGTGTGGCTTGATTGATTCAAGAATTGTAGGCCCCGTATTTTATCAAGGTGCATTAACTGGCGAGAGGTATGTCGAAATGTTAACCGCTACCCTTGGAGAATTCTTGGATGACCTGAATTTAATGGATAGACAACAGATATTCTTTCAACAAGATGGCGCTCCTGCCCATAATGTTCGCCAAATTCATAACTTATTACATGACCGTTTTGATGGCCGATATCTATCAACTAACGGGCCTATTCGTATGCCTCACCGGACATAACACCTTTGGATTTCTTCTTTTGGGGATTTGTGAAAAGTGCAGTGTATGAAAGACGGTATGATACTCTTGAAGATCTCCAGCAAAGCATCAGCCATGCTATTAATAATATTGATGGTAGAATCATTGCTAAGGCTACTAGAAGCGTTAACAGGCGGGTTCAAAAGTGCTTGGAGCAAGAGGGTAATGTTTTTGAGCATCTGCTCTGAATTTAAAATTTCTTGTATTTTTTATTTTCGAAACTAATAAAATAACTTAAAATAAACAATACTGTTTTTAGTTTCTGTAAAAACAGTCATCAATAACTCTGACCGTGAGAACTGTATACTGGGTGTCCCATTTAAAAAAATTACGTTTTTCACAATATCACGTGACCCAGTACGTCAATTATTTTTTTTTAATGCCATTGTAATTTGCTTGAAAAACTACACTAGTTTGGCTATTTAACCAACTTTGTAGCTCCAATAATAACAAAGTTAGCAATAGTGCCGACTTAAGTTTGAAAACCCTGTATAGATATGAGGTGTGTATGCGAAAAAAACTGGACACAAATGTCAAGTGTCAAATGTCAAATATAATGGTTTAGACAGGTGTACGCATACATTCAGCGTATTTGTTATCTCACATTACCTACAGATAGCATCCTTACTTTTTCGGAATTAGATACAGTTTGCAGAATGAGTTCGCAGAAGGAAAGCACGCGTGAATGAATTGTGCGGAAAAATCAAAAAAATCCGCATTTATCTCACAAAGACATTGCAAAAACGTTAAGTATTGCAAAATCAACTGTAACTCTTGTGCTTAAAAACGTCAGTGAACGTTTAACTGCAAATCGAAAAAATTGGAAGTGGACGAAAATAAAAGGATTTACTTCAGAGATTCTTCAGAGGATTTACTTAGAGATGTAGCTAAAAAAAATGCAAATGTCGCCTGGATATGTGGAGATAGTTCGCAGAGAGAAAGGTCTTCAATCATATAAAGTGCTATTAGCACCCAACAGGGACGACAAACAAAACAAAACCGTTAAAACTCGTTCTCCAAAACTCTACGACACCATTGTCCACAAGTTTGGCTGCGTGATCATGGATGACGAAACTTATCAAAGCAGAATTCAATCGCCTTCCTGGTCAATTGTTCTATACTACACGAAAAAGAGGCGATGTTGCAACTAAATTTAAACAAAAAAAGGTAAGTATAGTAAGTTTGTGAAAGAGCAGCATTTTTGTCACGACTGCCTCGATCAACCAAAATATTTATGTCGAAGAATGCCTACAGAAACGATCACTGCCTATGATACGTCTTCACAAAGATCCCGTTTTATTTTGGCCAGATCTAGCTACATGTCTATGGCAAATTGACCATGAACTGGCACGAAGACAATGGAGTCACAGTTGTACTGAAGAATGTTTGGGCTATAATGAAAAGAAAATTGTTACAAACAAAGCAAGTTGCTAAAAACGAGAAAGATCTATAAAGGAAATGGATAAAGGTATTATCAGAGATCACCCGAACTGATGCACAGCGCCTCGTGAGAAGTGTTAACTCTAATCTGCGAGCTTTCGCATACACCCCAACATAATGAGCAAACATTTCAATTTGTACAAAGTTCTTGTTACAGGCATTCAGAATATATATTAATTTTTCTTTTTGTTTAATAAATATGCATTTCACACCCACTTTCTGTCGACTAGTTTAGGGTTTAATAGCTGTTAAGCGCGTACTGTAGATAGAGACTTCGACCGAATCTCTCTACACTTCGATTACAATGTATTTTATTAGATTTTTTTTTAGAGTGTACGTAATTATTAAGCAAGCTCTACAAACTTTGTATAAAGGAAAATCTTGATAGGGCTATTAAGGTGATTCCAAAATATTAGAAGTTGTTACCAAAGAGAGAGAGAGGAGAACGTTTTAAAAAAGTTGATAAAAAAGTCAAGTGAAGTTCTTTTTAGAAAAGAATAAAAGACATTTAAAAGATAGAAGGAAAAGAGAAGAAAAAGTAAACAGGCTTTTCCTGAAGAGTTTTAAAAAACATTTAAAGTGTAAAAGTACTTAACTCAAAATTCAAATGTAACGAAGACAGGAAGAATAGAGCGACAGTTTTTTATTTATTTACCAAATAGTTTATGGTAAAAGAGAGTGGTCTCAATTTTTTTTACTTGATTTTATTTTTGGCATAACAGTACACTACCGATCAATAGTATTTCGTCCGTTTTTGAGTCGACCACCTCCGTCCAGGGCTTGTCGGACCCGTCCCATCATACCCAGACTCCCTCTATCCCTGGAGGAAATTCAGTGATGTCGTGGGGCTGTTTTGACAGTATACTAAATCCAGAAGGATACTACCCCGACATTTTAGGGAACCACCAAATATCTTGAGGAATTCGTCGTTGGGTCCAAATTTAATCTTTCAGCAAGATAATGACCTTCTTTAAATTGTGTACAGACAATTTACACCGTTTAGAGGAGGAAAGAACTTTGGGAAATTATGGCACGGCTTCCCTAGATCTTCGACTTAGATTCAATCGAGTTACAGTGGAAGAACTGAACAGGGAAATGCAGAAATTAGCTCCAACTGTAATGAACTTGGACCTCATATGTTTTTGCTGTTAATCAGACTGCTTGAACACTTTTGGACGGTCGTGAATGTTACCACTTGTCCCCACTGAAGACAAAGACCAAATCACAACGTATATGATTGTTCAAAGAATTTTTGTTTCTCCTGGCGAATCGGCTAACACATAAACGCGTAGAAATTAATCGAGAATGCTTTCATTACCATTAAAAAGTGCATAAAATAGAGACAAGAAAAAAAATGAAATCCTTTTATTTGTATCCACCGATCGTTTCCTGCTAGATGTAATAATATCGTGGCAGCGTTTGATGAATTCTCGGAAGAATTAAATTTCGAGAATGGGAAAGCGATCAAACAAACATAAACGCATTTGACACGGACGCTGCCACCGTAAAAAGAGCACCCGGTCATCTCACGCCGAGAAATGATGATTTCGTCTATTTTCTTCTCAATTTTTTTTGTGCTTTGGTTATCTAGCGATGTCACAATATAAAATATAGATCGAGTAACGTATCCAATTGATAGGTTGGGCATCTATCATGAAATACATGGGTGAAAATGATGCGAGACGTTCCTAGTAATACGTCCGATACGATCTTTTAAATTAAGTTATTAGTTTCGATGGTTTTTCGAATTTATCGCTGGTATATTGATGATTACCTTGCGGTTTAATATTGTGATGGGATCATGAGAAAATATCCGCTAACGTTAACGCTAAAACACATACATAACATGTATGTATATATGTATGTATTATATAGAGAGGAACTAGATAGAATTGAGCGTGTAGAATAGTGCGTCACGTCACTACTAATGCACAAAGGGTTTAATCAGAGTTTGTACCCAGGCAGCCGGAGCGCTTCGGAAGCAAACAGTCCACAGTCGCACAGTCAAAACATTATGGCAATCGGTTTTGATTAGATTTCGCGCAACCATCTCCCTTTCCCAACCCCTTGACCTGCGTCGGGGTACACTTTGATAATTATCTACTTCGCATCGTTCATCAACCGCTGTATTTATTCTATGAGGCCATTGTTTGTGCATGCTTTCCGATTGCAACAAAAGGAAAGTTGATATAACAACAAATATGTACGATGAAACGAAATTCTATTTATCATACAAGTGATTGAATTATTATTATTAGATAGATAGATACTTTATTGGTCATTTAGGATATTACAAAATAGATAGGACAGGTCGAATACAAACAGAAATAAATTACAATACATGCAGAGAATACAATAAGTTATCACAGCTCAGATATTGTCAATATATGATACAAATTCATCCACACTATAAAAACAGCCTGCAACCAACATCATATTTAGTTTACGTTTAAAAGCAACACTCGAGTGCAAATTTTTTAATTCTACAGGAAGTCTATTAAATAAAGTGGAACCAAAATTGATGGGCGACTTCTTATAAAAAGAATGACGCGGTTTGCTAGGAACAACGTTATTTTTGTTTCTGGTGTCGTAGTCATGAATATTGCAGTGCTGTTGAAATTTGTATTTGTTACTAAAAATATAATTTAATAATCTATATCTATTAGAATGCGATTATGTTTAAAAACATCTCTACAAGATGTTTGACGGCCCATGCTAAAAATCAAGCTCACTAAACGTTTCTGCAGTATGAACACACGTTGCACTTCAGCACCCTGACCCCAAGCCACAATGTTGTAGGAAATCGCAGAGTATGCGAAAGCATAGTAGACGCTTACCAATGCATCCGTGCTTAGAATATTTCTCAATGTTAATAAAAGATAATAACATTGCTTAAGTCTAGTACAAACAGCGTTTATTTGTTCGTTCCGGCTCATATTGGTGTCAAACACAACGCGTAGAAACTTAGCAGAAGCACCTGCAGTAAAGACAGTGCCACAAAAGTCAAATGAAAAATTCGAGGGTGATCGATATTTATTAAAGAATTCGATAAATGTTGTCTTCTCATGATTAATTATAAGTTTATTCATTGCATACCAGCCCTGGAATTCGCTCAAAACAACGCGGACTTTAAGTTGCAGTCTATTTGCATCAGCATCAGAAATCACTACACAAGTATCATCTGCATAAAGAAATATTGTTCCATCGCTAATGCAGCCAAAAGTAAAAATATTAATGGACACAACACACTACCCTGTGGTGTACCAATATTTACGTCGAATTCCTTTGACTTAGCATTCCCCACCCTTACCGTCATTTTTCTTTGCTCCATAAACGACGTAATCCAGCCGTTCAGGGGACCACGTATTCCCAACCAATAAGCCTTTTGAGAAACCAAGGAACTGTTTACAGTATCAAAAGCCCTGGTTAATTCAAACATGACTGAAACAACATATTCACCCGCCTCCATTCTATCATATATGCATTGAGCAAACTCCAAGGCCGAAGTTTCAGTTGAGAAGCCAGGCCTGAAACCATGTTTACTGCTTGTGATTAAATGATATTTGTTGAGATAGTTATAGATCTCGTCAGCTACTACCCTCTCCATAGACAGCCAAACAGCACTTAAAGCGATTAGTTCCGCAAGTGCTGACTCAAAGCTGGTTTGGGACTGCGTAAGAGCCCTAAATGAGGCGGGTACCCTAAGGAAAATTACTTTGGCCTGGATCCTCAGTCACATGGGAGTGAAGGGAAACGAGGCGGCGGATGAGCTGGCCAGACGAGGCTCGTCAAAGCCTTTCATAGGAGCGGCCCCTTCCTTCGGCACCACCAAATCACAAATTAAAAGGTCCATCTACGAATGGTCACAAAACAAGTCGAAGGAATGGTGGGAAAGATCGCCAGGACAAAGACAGGCTAAGGAGTTCCTAAGGGAACTGAAGACCTACTGAGTAAAGACAGGAAGACTGTCAAAATGATAGTAAGTCTGATGAGCGGTCATTGCAGACTGAATAGGCATATGTTTAACATAGGCCTGGCAGAAAATGCTCTCTGCAGATTCTGTCAAGAGGAAGAAGAAACCCCAGTTCATGTTTTGTGCCACTGTGACGGCCTAGCGAGGACAAGGTTTCTAGTAATGGGGGTAGAGAACCCCACAGCCAACGGCTACACAAAAGAGCCGCTCTCAAAAATGATAAGTTTGATTAAGAAGACGAAACTAGAGAGCGTTCTCTAAGGTAAAGGGGATCACAATAGACCTGTAAAGGTCGCGGTGAAATAGGCCCGCATGCCACCCCACTCCTAACCTAACCTAACCTAACCCTCTCCATAATCTTTGATAATACACTTAATAGTGAAATAGGCCTGTAGTTCTCGACATTGGTAGGATCGCCACGTTTGTGGATCAAAACAACAGCAGCTGATTTCAGAGCATTTACCAGCAATCACCGAATGATTAATTAAGTCAGCAAGACTTTGGGATATTATATCACAACATTGTTTCAGCAAACCAACAGGAATCTCGTCAACACCAGTTGATTTCTTATAAGGTGAATTCATTATTACGTTAGCAACATCAGTACATGTAACTGGTGCAAAGAACATTGAGTGAGCAGTAGTTTTCTGAGTACTCCTCTGCAACAGTAGATAACTAAGTACCGAAAACATCTGCTACTTCATTAGGATTTTTAAATACTTTATCGTGGTGGACTATAACAAGTTCCTTATATTTTTTCTTCCCATCTTTAACAGTATTAATTATGTTCCACTCTGTTTCGATTTTGTTTTGAGACTGATCAATACAATTGTCATAATGTAATATTTTTTGTTCTTTAATTTTACTGTTTACTACCTTTTTTAATTACTTATAAGGGCCCTGCAATTCACTACAATGGAAATGCTTTCTAAGCCAATTCATATTCCTCAATCTATCCAATTCTAAATGAAGTTCAGAGAAAAAATTAGTTTTGACATTATTTTTGCCATTACCCTCTGTAGATTTCACTTTTTTATTTATAACTTTAAAAGAACTATTAAAGCACAAAAGGAAGGTTTCCAAAAAATCACCAAAAACAACGTCAACATCACCACTGAAAGAATCCAATATATTGTCCACACAGAGTTCTCATTAATGTTCCTGTAAGAGTATTGAATCACTTCTGATGAATTTAAACAATGCTCACGGATGTCATCAACACAATCAATGATCTGGCAGAAGTGATCCGACAGACCAGGATCATAATTATGTGTCTTTAGAACTTCGGGCGAATTTGAAAGAACATAATCTATAGCCGAGGAGCTAGTATAGGAATCGGTCGAGAATAGGCGGGTAGCCTCGTCGATCAATATTTAAGTCACCGCAAAGGATCACAATCTTAAATTGTTTCAAAGTCCTAACAAGAATTTCGTTAAGTTGATTACAAAAGATTTCAAAAGTGTTCCTATTAGTGCTACGAGGGAGTGTTTTTATATTCGCGGAATGAGCGGGTTGTAGGGGGGTGATTAGGCGCATTGAAGGCGTGGCCTGTGCAGCGACTCATAATTAGTAGTGCCGTTTTAAAGTTCCTTACCAGGCAAGGAAAATCAGTCGCGACCATAATGAACGAGATGTCATTGGTTTACGGCGACTCTTGTCCAGGAAAAACCAGCATGGTGTACAAGTGGCATAGTTTATTTAAACAAGGAAGGGAATCCCTTGAAGACGACCCGAGGCCGGGCAGGAGCGTTGAGGTGACCACGCCAGCACTTATCGAAAAAGTTGAAAAAATTGTACTCGAAGATGCTCGACTAAAGAAGAAACAACTCGCAGAAATGGTTGGAGTATCCGATACAACAATTTTTAAAATCCTACACGATCATCTCGGCATGTCTAGGGTCAGCGCAAAATGGGTGCCGAGAATGCTCACGCCGCCGCAAAAACAACAGCGCGTAGAGTGTTCGCGTGCATTTTTGGACCTCTGTAATGAAGACAAGGATGGTGTATTGAGTCGAATTGTTACTGGAGACGAAACTTGGGTTCATCATTATGAACCTGAGTCCAAACAAGACTCCATGCAGTGGCATAAAAAGGGCACAGCACCTCCCAAGAAATTTAAAGTGTCACAATCAGCTGGGAAACTCATGGCAACGGTATTTTGGGACTCGGAAGGAATATTGTTGATTGATTATAAAGATAAAGATGTTTCTATAACCGGAGAATATTACGCTTCAATATTAGAGCGACTAAAAGAAGCCATTAAAGAGAAAAGACGGGGAAAATTGACGAAAGGTGTGCTGCTTTTGCACGACAACGCGCCCGTCCACAAGAACCGCGTTGCGTTAGCTGCGCTGCATAAGGTGGGCTTCGAAATTGTGAATTACCCACCCTACAGCCCAGACCTGCCCCCGAGTGATTATTACCTGTTTCCGAAAGTGAAAAAAGAGCTGCGGGGTAAAAAATTTACTACCGATGATGAAGTCAAGGAGGCAGTTTCGGCGTATTTTGCAAATAAAGAGAAATCATTTTTTTATGAGGGTATAAATAAATTAATTGAAAGATGTGAAAAATGTATCCGCCTTACAGGTGAATATATTGAAAAAGAAAAATAATTTGGCTTTTTTATTTCGACCCCTTATCCCCCATTCCGCGAATATAAAGCGACAGCTGAGCATTCAATGACCATTTCTACAGAAAGTTCATTTACAAAATCTAAAGGTTTACACTTGGATACCTTGTCTTTTTTTACAAATATAGCAGGATGAAACTAGCTTATAGTTTTCGATATAAATTAGGTCTAGGTGCATCCTGTCCAGCCAATGCTCACCAAATAATAAAAATGTAAAATCGAATTTCTGAAAAAAGAGTTCCAATAGATTAACTTTATTGGATAAACATTGAATATTTATATTAAAAAGACTAAAACACCAACCCTGAATAGACTGCATTTCAGAACCTACGTAGGTGTCCACTTTGTAGCCGGCGTTTGAGAATTTACGTATGTATGTGTCAAATTACTCGGCAAACTTTGTACAATTTTAAAGATATGCCTCATAATTTTATATTTGCCAAACCCTCGTAAATGCAAACCGTGTTTAGTCATATCTCTTTCTACAATCAGCTGGTTAACGTCATATTAATTATAAAAAAAATCCTTCGAGCCGGATTTGAACCAGCGACCTATGGATATCAACATTTCGTATTAAACTCTACAGTCCACCGCTCTACCAACTGAGCTATCGAAGGTCGATACTCGATACCGCGCAAAAAAGAGAGATCTGCATAAATTCTGAATTATTTACATCTACGTTTGCATGCGTAATATTACATTCGAAATCAAACCACTTCGATACCTATACAGCATGAGCAAGAGGGCAACGGCGTAAAAGAGCAATTCGGATCCGTTCATAAAATCGTCAGTGATATACTAATGTCGTTAAAGCACGAATTAAAATTAATCGCTTTCATTTTCTTTACCTTGCTCTCCTAATGTTTTCTCGAAGCCCGGCAATAAAAAACCCTTTATCAAGATCAACGCTCGGAGATATTACCTTTGCTCTATATATCCCGAAGTGCCGGAGACGAAGAAGTAGAACCGGAACGTGTTCTCCCGTATATTTCCGTCTAGTGGAATTTATTTATATAAACTGCTAACTTTTTATTTTTTAAGTTTAAAATTAAAAATAAAAACTTTATTTAATTAATTAATACATTCAAACTTAATTGAATTGGAACGTTTCTATTTATAGGAATTATTTCTAATTCTAGGAATGGCGACGAGGCGACAACCCTTTTCCCGTTCTTTCGAAGCGTCCGATGAAGGGTGTGCATTCTGTGAAGGAGCCCTTTTAACCAATTAAACCGGGTAAAAGAATAATTACTCTCCCCTTGAAAATTTTCGGAAATAAATTGAGATTGTTATTCGGTCATGTTGATCGATAAATTAATGAAAGGGGGCATCATCGTTGGCTATCTATCAACGTTAGTTAGATAAGGAGGGTTAGTTATAGCGATGAAAACATACAAAAACAAAAAAAAAACGGTAGAATTGAGTTCGTGAGGTGAGAGCGAGATAAAAAGTTTTAAATTCGTTGTAGGATGATGGAATGGGAGGTTAGGAATGTAAAGATTGTTACCTAGATGGTATAAAAGGGTTATCTTAATCGTTTAGTTATTAAACTGTTAAATCCGTTTATAATTGTTTGCACAAACTTAAAGGAGTTTAGATGATTAGAGTTTTATAAAACATACTCGAAAAAATTGATTTCCATTTAATGTTATGTTTGAAATTTTCCTGAGATTTTAAAATAGTTTTGTGCATACAATTATTTATCGATGTCTGTTTTTTAGCAGATTTATTAACAACGTTTGAGCCGACCAAAAAATAGTTTTCGAAATACTACTGCATATGAGTGCGAAAATAATCGATTTAAATTGAAAAGTAAAATCAAAAATGAATTCTTCCTGCTTTGTCTATTTCGAATTCGTATCCATCAAAAATAAATTAAGAGGAAATTAACTTAAACTTTCTATCGAGTTATAATGAGGCTCCACTGTATTTTTACAATTGAATCGGTGAGTTCAAAAACCGTACATGTCCAAAATCTGACCTGTTAGAGTAAGATAGTCATTTTACGTAAAAAAATAGTCTCTCGTTGAGTGAGCTTAAAAACCGTACAATTTGTTTCACCGTTAACGGATTAGGAAAGATATTATTCCACAAGAATCCATTCTAATACATTCCAGAAGAATACAAAGAGATGTTAAAATCTGCCAGAAAACAAGAAACGGTTAATGTAACCCAAATCCGATATAATGACATTCCTGATTTCAAAAACTTGTGGCGTGCTTATTACAACAAAACCTGTTCTATTTTGGTTCGTGGTGCTACTTCCACAAAAGAAGATTTTACATTGCTAACAGAACACATAGGCAATCCTCCTATGCCCAAAAGTTTTGCATATAAAAAACCAGTTCGTGTTAAATCAAAATCGTGTAAAAAAAGACCATGTAAAAAAAGAATTAAGTTAATGTCGATTAATTATAGTTTGCTATTTAGTAATCACTCTGTATACAAGAAATTAATTAATTAATTAATTAATAATATTATCCACGGTTACTTTTAACGTTATCATGAAATGTTAAATTAAGAAGTTTATGAACATTTTATAGCCTTTCGATACACAGCTAACTGTTCCAGGGCTATAAATAAATTTTACGTCAAAGTAGCCCTTGGAAATTATAATTATGTCTTAGCTTGTTACTTAAATTTTAATAGGAATTTTGTTGGTTATGAGATATTTGAATAAAATGACAAATGTCAAAATAGTAAAACGAACATTTTTAACTGAATGAAATATGTTTATTTCCAACAAACAAGCAAAATTTTATAAAAATTGTTCAAAGTGTCCACCACCTTGTTCGAAACATTTCTCACATCTTCTTCTAATGGAGGAAAAAACGTTTTGTAGTATGGCATTGTCAATTCCATTAATTCTTTCAGCAATTCTGATTTGAAGGTCTGCAAGATCAGGTACCTGTACTCGATAAATTGAGTTCTTTAAGAATGGCCATAAAAAGAAATCACGTGGGGTAATGTCACAAGAGCTTGGTGGAAATTCATGTTCAGTGTTTAAACTTATCAACCGATTTTGAAAAAATTTCTGCAGCATATTAATTGTTTCACCTGCTGTGTGTGCTCTAGCTCCGTCTTGTTGAAAGTAACCCTGTGTTATTTCTTTATCGTCAAGCTGTTCGATAAATGGCATAATAATCTTGTCGATACCTTTCTCCTGTTAAGGTTCCGTTAAAAAAAAATAGGGCTAATAATTCTTCTTCGACTAATAGTTAGTAGTCTAGTTTCTCATTAGTCCACATCCACATATTTTGTGAGTTAACATATCCATTCAGATAAAACCATGACTCATCAGAAAAAAAGGTTTTGTCAAGAAGGTCATTATCAAAATTATTTAAGAACCACTGACTAAACGTTATTCTTCTGGGATAGTCGATTTCCTTGATTTCTTCATAACAACAACCTTTTCCAAAATTGTATGACATGTGCCAATTGATATAGCCACTTGTTGTGATAATGCTCGTACGGAAGTTCTTGGTGCATTATTTATAATTTCTCTTACATTATTAACTAGCTCTTCTGTACGCTTTTTCGCCCGATCTACGCCGTCTTTCTGCTTAACACTCCCTGTTTCTCTGAAAACCATAACGGAATGTGTCACTGTGTGCCGAAAACTGTCATAATCAAAGATGAAGTTAGGGAACTCATTTCTAAATTCTTCTAAACAATCTTGAAAACAATACTGCCATTGTCCGTTACGTCCGCTTCGAAAATAAGATTCTACCATGAACGATTTGTGTTAAATCAATTTTAAATTTCAAAGCAATTTTTGTCAACTATGCATCTGTCAAATTGACAACTAATGCAAATTTAAATTATTAATAATCATACGTTTTTAAAGGAATGGCCTACTAGAGGCAAAGCTTATTTGAACGTTTTTTATTTAACTGAGATTTAAATTTAGATTTAGACAGTTAATCAATTTTATATCAAAGCTTATCAAATTTTCTATCTATAGACTATAGTGCCAAAATAATTCATAATGAATCAACTGATATGATGAATATAAAGAATTGACTTTGTTATTATTGGAATCACTAATACGAAGGCAGTTCAGATATTATTGTCCCTGATACCGATGGCGTTGATTTTCATAGTCATCACTTAAGATCACTTACGTCCTTATCCTGTAAACTTCGATAAATACCGAACGTTATTCAACGAGTTTCGTTTAGGTATATAGATTCTCTAACGAAGTTCGTTATTTTCTCATTTTATAACTCTTTCGTTACGATCTGCGTAAACGCAAGGAAAGACATATTTTAGTGCAACAGCACATCTATAACCATCTGTAACTAACGTCATGGCATAGTGGGCATAGTGTTATCTGCCACAGCTGTTGGTGTTTTTTTATTTGTATTTATCAGACAGGTTATAATCGTTGTTTGTGTTCCAAAATTGTTTATGGTTTTTTAAAGATTTTAATTGATAGCTATTCCTGTTGCTTAGAAATTGAATATAGCTTTGTAAAAATTATTATTGGCTATCTCATAGAACAGTGGTAGTCTTTGTTTACAGATTTTTGATAACTTTCATGAGCGAAGAAATGCCACTTAAAAATGGAAACACTTTTGAAATTTTTGTCGTCCTCAATGGTGAAGACAGTTTCAGGCGAAAATCTATATAATGCCTTGAAGTTTTCACCGGGCATATTGAAAGGATCACTGTGATCTCTCAACTGCTTACTACGATATCGGTTATCCTCCAACCTCATAAATAAATTCATATAAAAATTGTTCATAATAACATAAATATTGATTTCATATCTTCTTTCATATTCCTCAACAGCAAACACATTATCTTGTGCCATTATTATTTTCTAATATGCTGAGACATATTTGTTAATTTGACAGATACGGATATCTATTTAACAAGTCAAAATACACTACAGTAATGTAACCTAATGTACAACAATCAGTAATAATAGTAATAAATCTGAACATGATATTAAGGAAATAAATAATAAACTAAAATTAGAATTCATGCATAAATTAATTTAACATTATTGTACTCCACAAAAAATTACAAAATAATTACAACGATAACCGGGCAGCTTTCGTTAAATATCGAACGGAACTATTATGACTTTCGTTACAAATTTATCTTATAATAAATAATATTATCCACAAAGCTAACAATGTTCGTTATCGGACCGAAATTTCGTAGGTCAACGTTCGCTATGCTATAACGAAGTCTGCAACTTCATATCAGCTGGTGAAGAATTGGGCAAGAGATCTGTAAACAACGTGTTGGTGCTGAAAAAACTCTTTTTTGGAAAGAAAACATTGATTTGCCCCTACGACATGGTTCTGAAAAATCACCGTGACGAATCGCTGCAAAATTCATAGCTTATAGACTTCTCGATTTTCAATAGATCCTTGATAAAAAAACCTTTTATATCAAGAATTAGATCTCGAAAAGGTGGCTAACAAGATTCGTTACTGTAGATTTCCATTCACTGAATTTACCATTATTGATGTTTTTTATGCTGAATCAAATCAAAAGACAGTGCATGGAATGCAGGCATAAGAGTTCACCACCCCCTCGAAAGTTTTGTGCAACAGCATCTACGAGAAAGATCATGACCACAGTTTTTTGGGATGCCTAAGCAATTATTCATATCGTGATTTTTAAATGTATCTTGAGTTAATTGTGCCCTAAGTGGGCGTGCATCGTTATGAAGCAAAATTACACTTTCGATCACAAGTCTACGACATTTCATTCTAAGGGGCAGGTTTTGTTTTGCTTCTGAGCATGTCAGTCTAGCTGTTGATAGTTCGTTGGCCTTCCTTTCTTGCCTCCTGTCAGATTCATCTCGTTTGCTCGTGATTTAATTCAGCGTGCCAAGATCGCTTTAGAACTTACCGTCCAAATTAGTAGTAATTTCTTTTGCTTAACAAAGTCGAAATTATTCCTGATCTAAAATTTGTCTTAAAACATAAACAGCTTTATTTCTTTAATTAAAAAAAAATTGTAGGTATTGTCGTTTTAATTCATCGGAAAAAACTAAGTGCGAATATCAGCAAACTTAATAATAATTGAGAGTCAAACCCGGTACGTCACGCACCTCATCTTCTAATCAACGTGTAAAAGGACGCTCGGGGGCCGCTCGACCTGACGCATTTTAATGACGATGGCGCTACGTTCATAAACGCAACGCACGTCACACAATCTCGCCGATATACGTTACTGTTCGACGTATTATTTACCACTCTTCTTTTAACATTCATCCTCCTTCTTCTTCTTCCTTTTTTTACACTTCGCCATCTCCAATCACCGCTATATAGCCGTGGATATATTATTGTTGTGGTTGTTATCTCTCTACGTTAGCATAGCAACGCAACCTGTCACAAGTAACAATTCTAATTCATATTCAGAGTATTTACGGGCGCGTTCACGAAGCAATTCTCACGAATCGACCGTCGGTCGCCAAGTAGAGATACTGATCTTGATGGGACGTCGTCCTCGTCGTCGGACGAAAGCAGTCACACTCAATCGGCCAGTTCGACTTCCTCATACATTACTCTTTTATTATTTATACGTTTTTAACGCATCTTATTGTCGTTATTCGAAAGTAAACATGTGTACAGTGTGAAACATTTTCATTTACACATCGCGAACCAATCTTTAAGTTTCGAGTTCAATGTAATATGTTACCTGTCAATGTGACAGATTGAGAATCATCTTACAATGTAAAAAATAATTTTGAAAATCTATAACCATAGCATTTCTTTAATTCCTAGGTGTAATCTTACTGTATATTATGTATATACAGTGTGGAAAAAAAGTATGGACTACCCCTAATAATTCGGTAGCCTTCAGGTTTCATGGAAAACGCTCGAATACGTCAATTTAGATTTTCAGTTTCCCACATTTTGATTTTTTATTGACATCTGTCAAAAATATGACGTCGTCGACATTTTTCTTAAATGGCAGTATATGGTATGCGATACATCATTTGAAAGCTCTTGCTTGTTAAACTGGCGAGATTTTACTGTCTTTGCGTTGTATTCGAAAATTCCTTTTTTAATAAATCAAAAATGTCGCTCAGTGAGAAAGACCGTATTGAAATTCTTATGATGGTTGTGGAACTTTTCAATCAAATTCATCCAGATCGAACGCTAATTTCACAATCCACCGCTTGCGGGATTTTAAGGAGATGCTTGACGTCCAATTAGCTGTTGAAGATAATTCCCAGAGTACCAGTCAGGGGATTGAGGGCAACGCAAGGGCTGACGAACTCGCGAAGAGAGGGTCAGAGATGGAAATGTACGGCCCAGAACCTTTCTTCGGAGTCACAAGGCATACGGCCCGGAGACATATAGGAGACTGGATTCGTACGAAACAGCAGGAATACTGGGGAGCCTCACCCGGTATAGTACATGGCAAAACCTTTATAGGGAACCCATGCAGGAAAAGAGCTAGAGAACTACTACATCTTAGTAGGAAACAGCTCTGCATCGTAACGGGACTAATGACCGGACATGCTGCGGTGAAAGAACACCTACACAGAATCGGAGTGTTTGACGGGGACACAAAGTGTAGACTTTGTGGGATAGAACCGGAGACAGCCGATCACATACTACGCGACTGCGAGGCACTAGATCGCAGAAGGCAGAATCTATTTGGGATAACGAAAGGAGACCCAGAGATATACCTTACCCACTCGGTTAGGGACCTGTACAGGTTAGTGGAGGGGACTTGAACAAACAGATGTGGCACAATAAGCCTGATGGCTGCGGTGCCTACCGGTGACTATAGGTCGGAAAAAAAAAACCAGTCAGCAAGTAGCACTTGATATGGGCATAAAGAAAAATACCATCCGTACAAAGTCTGCCTGGTACAAGAGTTAAATGAGGATGATTTCGACTGAAGACTGCAGTTCTGCGAAATCATGCAACCACTTTGTAATCAAGACGAGAACTTTGCCTCTAATATTTTATTTTCGGATGAAGCAACTTTTTGCCTCAAAGGTAGGGAAAGGTGTTTTTGAAAATTTTTGAAGACACAGGGTAATTCAAATTGTTTTAAGACTAATCAACTATGATACTTAACCTTTTCATCTATAGATCAATATTTTTTTACTTCTTGTTTTAACTCATTTTTAGTAATAAAGAAATTTGCTACACATTAGTCAAAGGTTCAACATACTGTTGTACCTTTGACCAGCATATGGATTTCAGACCAAAACAGTTAAAATAAAATACATGAAAGTTTATTGTTGTATAAAACCAGACACACAAACTAGAACTATTCTAGAAGTATTCATTTAATAAACATAAGAAAATTGCAACATTCTCGTTGACGTGCTGATCCACCTGATTTGACAGGGTTGGGAACTTGGCCACAAGATCCTGTAGGTCAATATCATATTTAGAATGGTCCTCTAGAATGAATTTGTTTCCTTGTATTTTCTTTAGATATTGGACTTGAGCAGTATTATTTTCCATGTGCAACAAAATGCTTTGAGATTTTCTTTGTTGAAATATCAACTAGAATGTATCCACCTTTTTCCAGTTCTTTGTCCTTAAATTGAAGCTCATCATTGAACTCTTTAAATTTCACTTTCATCAGAAGAAAAGTCGAAATTTTCTTCACTCTCCGAACTATTCTACCACGGAAGGCGTATCAAAAAGATTCTTTTTTGACAGTTTACATGATTTCACTGTTTTGCTTGTTGTTTTTATTGCTGGTGGTTTCTTTTTAGATTTATTTTTATCCGCTTCAATAGCTTGTTTCTCGGGAGTGTCTGTTAATATTCTTGATTTACCTTTAGCTCGGCCTTTATTTGTACTCTTCCTTGGCTCTGCTTTTGGGTGAGGTCTTACAACCTCTGGTGAAACAACTGTTACAGGCAAAGTATCAATATCAGTGATAGTTCTGGAAGGAGTCTGGCTTGTTCTGGGTTGATCTTCTACGGATGCTAAAGGTAAAGAGTTAATAACAATAAACATGTTGTTCGAGTGGCCTATCAGTGACTGCACTGGACAAATATTCATCATCACCTCTGTCAAAATAATTGACGTATTCGTGCGTACTTTTCCGTTCTACACTGTATATAGAATTGGTAAGGATGTGATCGTCCTTACGCATCAATATTTATGTCCTTACGTGCTCTACGATGACGTATTTAAACGGCAAGGTTGTCGTCGATTAATTCAATTCAATTTTAATCGCTCGTAGGAACACGCTGAGACATCGATCATGTCATATATTGTCGTTATGTGACTGATTTTATTAAAATTTAAACGAACGCGATGGCGCGATGATTTCCACGTAAACGCATCCGCACATACGCGTAACGAGGCGTCTTAACGAAGCACCATCTCAAAAATTACGACCGACGCATACGTAAGGAGGATTGTTGTTTTTTGCGCTAATTGTCGCCACAGTATAACGGGATAATCCGTTTGCGACAATTATACTGTCTCAAGCATACGAATCTGCATACGTTGTACATTACATACACACCGAAACGATTACTTTCATAAATGTGATCGGAATTCACCGTTGCCACGTCGTCGATTGGGTCGTGCTTTCTCAAGAATTCAAAATGGATTCTAATTAATTCTATTTCCAAGTTTATTTCGAGTTAATAAATAATAAAAATCTCGTTTAAAAGTGCAGTTTTAATTTTATATGCAGAGGGGTTGGTCACATTGACGTTTGACAGTTTAAACGTCAAATAACTTCCTTAAATAAAAATACAGGATGCTCCAAAATGTATCCAACAGAATAGAATAGACAGGCGTAATAATATATGCATATGTATGTACTCTACTGCTTTCTCTTTGCTTACTTATTTGAAATTCCATCCCCGAAGCGGAGCTATGTATATACCTACAACGGAGGCGATGTTTCGGTCGCTATATAAGGGACAGTATGAAGGCGGTGGTGGTGAGTATCTAGAGAGGGAATGAAGCGACGAATGCTAAATTTTATCTTAATCTCCATAAATGGTTTTGTATTCAGTACATGTACGAATAAACGTATTACTGTGTCGCCTAATTCAACCCGTTTTCAAACTCAATTTCATTAAGTTACATTGTTTAAAATTAAAGCCCGGGGGAGATTGGTTAATTTATCATGTAATTCGCTGTCATTTGCATTATATAAAACTTGTTTCGTCGTCGTCGTCGTATTCGTCGTCGTAGTTGACACACACACACATACGCTTTGCATAATAAGGTTCCACCCTCTTTTTTTCCGCATAAAAACACCATTCCAATCAAAATTAAGACCTCATTTTGTTTAAATTAATTAATTAATTTATCATGAAAATATACTAACAATAAATAAAGTGCAAATCGATGGTTAAACCACCATCCCAGACACACACGTATACATACACACACATACGTTCGAAACGGGAAAATAAGAAAGGGCGCGAATAAGAGAGAAGAGGGTGATGTGGCCGCTTTAACCTTTTTAACCGGAAAAAGTCACAGGCCAGCCATCTATGTGGAAACGGGCCAAACGAGTGTAGGATTTTTGTTTACCCCCCGAACCAGATATTCGAGCTTCGACTGTTGCACGTGGCGACCACTACGCTTTATTGACAGTCGATGGTGGAACTAATAAGCTCCGCGTTTCCGGCTCCGGTATTGATATTATTCGAATTCAGAGGAAATCGTGTTCGTTTTCTCCTTTACTCCGTTTTAATCTTGATTATAATTCGACTATAATTCAAAATAGAAAAGTTTATTTAATCTAATTATATAAAAATGCTATAATCTTAAATTATTGTTATAAAAAAGAAATATTTTGTTGTTGTTTCGTTCTATTTTGATAGTTCAAATATTATCTAAACACTTCTGACAGCTGTCAAACTAACAATACAGTAATTATCCTGAGATTGGATAATCGTGTCTGGTATTTTGTAGCAATTATTACTTCCCATTTTGACAGTTCAACCATTACCATATTTTTGGCAGCTGTCAAATTATAAATTCAGTAGGTTGTTTGCAGATTTGGCGGTTAATTGTAATCGTCAAAACATATATGTACTATTAATTTCATAATGACCTAGGACAGTAAAACTGACGTAACGTAGTTTTTTTTAATAGTGTAAATGTGACTTTATTTGACAAATGTTTGAAAATTTCAATCCGATAAGTCAAAATTGTGTTAGTGACTTCAGTACAATTTACAATAGGAAATGGATATTGTTCTAGATCATTATGAAATGGATAGTACATATTTGACAGCTTTTGTTGAGTGTCATAACTATAAAAAATATCTAGCTTTTTCAAGTGTCAAAATTGTCAAACCACCTTAACTTAACTATGAAACTAGTTCCAATAGCTGTCAAACTATTAACTTGTGCAAAATTACAATATTCAACATCTTAGCGTCCAAACAATTCAGCTGCTAAATTGTCACAAATAATAATTTTTTTCCAATTTGACAGATCAACTATTAGAATATCTTCGGTAAACGTCAAATCATAAAAGCAATATTAGGTGATCGAAAGAATTCCTGACATCTGTCGAATTGTAAAAACAAACAAATTGGGAAAACGGTTGTTGAAATGCAGTGTTTTTACTTAGAACAGCAGTAGAATTCAATTTGTTTCACCTCGACAGTTGTAGAAATATTTCTGCTAGCTGTCAAATTAAAATTGTTATTTCGCATGGTTGCAACGATTGTCCATCAAACTATAAAAGTGCTTGTTTATTTTTACTGTTTTGAAGGTCTAATTACTAATAAAATACTTATATCAGTTGTCAAACTATAAAAAAGCTGATATCTATTATGTTCTTAACAGATATATAACTGTCAAATAATTCTACCAGTTGTTAAGCTGTCAAAATACATCTGATTGTCGAAAAATTGCAACATCAGTTATTTTCGACAGTTACGATAGTCGTAACTGTCAAAATATTTAAAGCAATTGTCCATTTCT
The DNA here is from genome assembly GCA_023690525.1 of Holotrichia oblita. Classification (NCBI taxonomy): domain Eukaryota; kingdom Metazoa; phylum Arthropoda; class Insecta; order Coleoptera; family Scarabaeidae; genus Holotrichia; species Holotrichia oblita. The sequence continues at coordinate 1,114,862 of CM043017.1, forward strand.
AAAACGAGTTATTTTTTCGATTATTCAACGTCGTGATTATTAAAATATTTCTGCCAGTTAGTTGTCAAATTGTAACTTCTCATTTATTTCTCATAGTTGCAAAATTTATTATGTTGCGGTTTTGACAGGTCTAATTACTAATAAAATACTTATAGCAGCTGTCAAACTGTAAAAAAAAACAGATATCAATTATGTTCTTAGCAGATATATAACTGTTAAATAATTCTATCTGTTGTTAAGCTGTCAAAAAATATCTGATTATCGAATAATTGCAACATCAGTTATTTTCGACAGTTACGATAGTCGTAACTGTCAAAATATTTAAAGCAATTGTCCATTTCTAAAACGAGTTATTTTTTCGATTATTCAACGTCGTGATTATTAATATATTTCTGTCAGTTAGTTGTCAATTTGTAACTTCTTATTTATTTCTCATACTTGCAAGATTTATTATGTTGCGGTTTTGATAGGTCTAATTACTAATAAAATACTTATAGCAGCTGTCAAACTGTAAAAAAAATATCTATTATGTTCTTAACAGATATATAACTGTCAAATAATTCTACCTGTTGTTAAGCTGTCAAAAAATATCTGATTATCGAATAATTGCAACATAGCAATTGTCCATTTCTAAAACCAGTTATTTTTCTATTATTCAACATCGTAATTATTAAAATATTTCGGCCAATTGTCAAATTGAAATTTCTCACAGTTGCAACAACTTATAGCAGCTGTCAAACTGTAGAAGACTGGTATTTCTTCTCCTCTTAAAAGATTGTTAACTGTCAAATACTTCTAACAATCGTTAAATAATAACCATAGTATTTTTTCTTTCATTTTGACAATTGTAATTGTCAAAATATATCTAAGATTGCACAAAATTACATAATTTCGACAGCTATTTGATTTAAGATAAAATTATTTTCGTACACTTTGACAGTTTTGAAGAATTAAAATATTTCTAACAAAGATCCAGTTACAAAACATCTATTTCTTACAATGTTGAGTGCGATAACAACTGAAAAATGGTAAAAAAAACTTATTTGTCACAATTTAACTATGAAAATATTTGTGACAGCTGTCAAAATTGTGTCATTTTGCATTTTTGCAGCACTAGCACAAATTATATTTCAGGAAATATATTTCAAACTATAAAAACGCATACTGTCTTATTGTTTTGACAGTTGTAAAAATTGTAAAAAAGCAGGTAGATACGACAGTTGTAACTGTCAAAAATGTTTCTCATAGTTCCTCGTATTAAAAAGAAATTCATTTCAAGTTATAACAATAAACAAAAAAATCTAGCAGATGTTGAATTGTAATAGTTACTTATTCAATTTTCACAGTGTAACTATCAAAATATTTCTGACAGCTGTCAGATTGACATTTCATTTTTAAGCTGTCAAGCTTGAAACGGCTTATATTCTTACGCTTTTGATGGATTAAAACACTTGCGATAGCGTATGATAACAATATTTTTGCGGTTATTGTTGTAAGACTTTGCAGTGGTTGTTTGACAGCTGTCAAATTATATAAAAAGGAATTTATTTCGAGTTGTTTGATTTTCAAAATTTCTAGTATTAGAATTTATGACGGCCATAACAGTTTGCGAGGAATAAACGCGTAAAAAGCTTTCGGAAAAAAAAAAATTAACTGTATCAGATGATGATGATGCCTGGAACTACATACTTATATATGTATGTATACATCGGTCGTTACGGTAGATTATCCACGGCCAACTTTATTAAACGAACGAATACATGGTATAAAAAGTTTCACCACCCCATAAATAGAGGTGACTATAACAACGAGCTATCATCATCCGAATAAGGTGCTTCATCACATCGTCGGATATTGTGAAAATTTTAAATACACAGAAGCAAAGCATAATATAATATCGGAGTAGTATTATATAGCGGAGCAGAAACTCGTTTCATTTCGAGGCACAACACATCTGCGCGAATGAACCCCGTAGATATTTTATGAATGGTGTCGAACAGTAGCAGAACAACAGTATGACTCGGCATATTTTCAATACCTACTTTCGCAGCAGGAAGCTACCTTCTGGTTCTCTCATTCATTTCGCGAAATTGTATTCCTCGTATATTATTTTTAACGATCTAGTCTTCTTAATTAATAATAAACATCTAGGAGGTTATTTTAAATGATCTGGGCTGGAAAAAAAAAGGCAATTTTCGCTCATTCGTCATGCGAATAAAATTTTTCGTTCTCATTGTTTCGCTTAAACCCTTTAAAATTGAATTTTATTAACATCTTGGTGAAACCGAGACTTCCTGCATCGTATCACTTTCACTTGTTTAACAATAGGTTTTTAATAACAGAAGATAGTCGTAGCTAGTCATTGTTTACCTAACTTGTTTTTTTTGTCGAATTTCTTTGTTTTTTTTTGTTTAAATTGATAGTACCTGTATATATACATAAAAAAAATTGGGAAAAATGTGTTTCCTATAACAAACATGAAAGTACGAAACATTAAAGGATCGAATCGCTTCCATATGTCAGCTTAATTTTAACGGCCTACTAATAGTTGTAGAGTCGCTCTTTTTTATTAAAGACAGCAAACGATTTTACGCCTAAATTAAACCTACAGTTTAAGACAGTTCTTTGTATCCTTTAATAAATATATTATAGTCTTTTGGAAAGTTAAACTTTTATTGATAGCTCTGTCTAAACGTGGTCGTTAAATCAAGCTTTTTAATGAAGTTATGTTTCAGTTTCTCTCATCTATACATATCTGGATAGTAAAACAATTTTTATTGATAAATTAAATCTTTTAAACAACTATACAAAACATTATTCATAAATAATAGGATTTAGGAATTACAACACAATCATGTCATCATTAGCTCGGATAATAAAACGTAGTAATCCTAGAATAATAATTACTTTTATTATTCTGGGAAGAAAATATAGCACCATCTCTTATTGTTAGCCTCAGTTGCAGCGTCGCTATAATGTTTGGACAAACAAACGGGTTAACTATAAATTAGGCTTGTCCCGGCATCTTATTACCTTATAACTCAAGACAAGGGTGTGGTAGAATCTAATTATCGCTCTCGAATCTATAAGCTCTTGGTCGGCCGTTTGATTAGGGGTGCCATTCATTCCACCCATAATACACGTAAATACAACACCCAGTCGGAGAACGGAGAGGACCTCGACTTTTATTTAAATTGCAGTAATTTCTCCGTAAAGAATGGGCCTCTCGTTCGTTGCGTTAAATGCGACGTTAAATTGTTAAATTCGGAATGGTAAATAATAGTATTCTTGTTTGGTCTCTGTTTCGTTTCTCTTTTTCTTTTTTGTTTTGTACTTGATCGATGTTACGAGTTTGATAGGATTACTTTTAATGATTTTAACAAGCACCTCCTATATAGAGGTGCACTTCTCGGGCTCCTACACAATTCAAATACAAACTGGAATCTTGCACCGAAAATAATTCGAGCCTCTAAAATTCCGTTGAAAACATTTTTATTTAGCTGGTATGGATGACATTTTCCCGGCATTTTTATGACAGGATCTGGAACCGCTGTCCCCGGTCTTAAGTACTAAGATCTTGCCTAATTTCTCCTCAAAATTTTAGAGAAGATAATTGTTAGGCACTTGTGGAACCGAGTTTCAGCAAGACTATCTTTAAACGAGAAAACCCTGCAAGCAGGCTATTCATGAGCTTTCTCGATGTCTTTTTGGCAACAAAAAGTTGATGGAAAAGACGTTGGAGTCGAGACAACGGTGACGAGCTGGATCGACGCCATGATAAGAAATAGAACGGTTTATATGTCATAGAAACTATGATAGTCAGAAGCATATGACTTGACTAACGCTATTAAAAAAGAAGTTGATCAAACTAAAACAGTTGCAGTTGAAAAAGGCCTCCGATACGATATCTAAGGAGAAATTAATAGAGAAACTACAATTATATGGATTTAAAAATAAAGAGCTGAACATGATGAAGACATATATTTACAACAGAAAACAAATGACAAAAGTAATAGAAATAAATAAAAATAGTGTCTGGTGATCTAATCTTTAGACGGCGAGTACACAGGATGATATCACCATCAGGGTCTGCAGCAAGTTCAAGGGAGTGTGGACAGATATTTCAAACGTTCACTAATGGTGCCGTTCACTTGGAGGAGGAAGCTCTTCAAACTCCAATGTCCGGCTTGTATTAATTGAAGTTAAATACTTCGGCGTGACTTTGGGCACTAAATTGACGTACAAATCACACTCAGAGCCACGAGAGGCTTCTGGGCCTGTAGATGAATGTTTGGTAAAACTTGAAAGGGGCGAAACCGCCGATAGTAGACTGGCTGTATACGAGAATTATCGCTGATGCTGTGGTACAAAATTAGTTTGGGCTATACGGCCAAGACACTTAGCAAGGTTAAGAGGATTGCGCGTCTAAGCAGCAATGGAGACGATCCTTGGGATCATCATATTTATCACATTTATAGTTCGTGCTTGAGGTCGTACCGATGCTTGAGCACGCGATTTTGATACATTTGTAATTACGTCAAAATCGCCTGCTCAAGCATCGGTACGACCTCAAGCATGAACTATAAAAATATGACCCTAAGAGCCCTATAGAGCAAAATATAGTCCTTGCAAGGGTTTCTCCGATTAAACAGGAGACCATACCAGCATCGTATTTTCGACTTCAGCGTAGTCTTCGCTCGTAAATGGAGACGGTGATCTTTTTGTGGATGCTTCTGAAACGCCGAACGGCACAGGAATTTGGAACTTGGAAGAGATGGAGAACTCGATGGCGAAATAATTGCCATCCGGATCTGTGTAGAAAGCATTTTAAACTGCTTGCAGGTGAACAGATAGGTAGAAATTTCATCTGACAGCAAGGTTATCTTTAGAACACTACAGGCACACACGTTTGATTCCGAGGTGGTACTGGAGTGTCAGGAGGAAGCTCTAAAAACTGGTAGAACATCACAGTATTATGCTAAGGTGGGTGCGAAACCATTCTGAAATCATTCCAAATAAGAAAGGAGCGTTATGAAAGATAGGATCTAAAATAAACGTCTGTGATTGGTTCAAATCTGGTGCACATTTACACAAGAACAATTTGTCAAAGTTGCATAAATGTCAGAAACACTAAAAAGGTTATATTATGTGTTTGTGTTCTATGTGATTATTGGGCTTTATTGTTTTCTTTGTCCATTTCATTTTGATTCTTTAGAGAAAATGGTTTTTCCAGAGCTTTTAAATCATAATATTCACTTATTGAAGGTACTATTTGAACTGTTTTGTTTCAGAATATGTAATGATGGTTCTCACAGGTTCCTCAAAAAATGCAAGGTGCAAGCATGTAACAAGTGGGCAAAGCAAATGAAATTGGGATTAGCAAAACGACACTGTTTGACACCAGTAAACGCCACCAAAGAAACGGATATGTCAAACAAAATATGACAAATTGGACGAAGCTCAAAAAAGTGCAATTAAGCTAGGTTTACACGGTGAAAGAAATTGATGGATAAATTGATGAATTTATTCATGAAAAAAATCATGAATATATCTCTCAATTTATTGGATCATGTAAACAATAAAAGTTAATCCAATACCTTAAACGAATTCATAAATGCCAATTCTCAAATAGTGACTTTTGTTTTTTTAGCAACCTGAAATCTGTTTCCGTTTGCGTCATTTATCAATTTGGAGGTTCTGTTTAATTTATTGTTATCTATTATTATTATTATTATACTGTAGTATAAATGGGAATTACAAAGAAAGCGAAAAGCACACCGAAGACAATATGCACATTTATTGCAATATAAGAAATCGACGTTAGTAGGTGAGGCCTTGATTGCAATGAAGAGAAAAAGGCAAATCTAGTTAATAAGGAGATTCAAGACGACCCTGATCAATCCAAATCATTTTTACGAATGTATGACAAATACGATTGTTAAGGACTCAAAAACATTTAAAACAAGCTGTCTTTTTATTTTACCTATATTTGCTATATATTCCGTATTTTATTAAATTAATATGTCTAAATCTCACGCTTAATGTAATATAATATAAATAAGCAAAATCATGATAACGAATTAATAGAAACAAGAGCCACCGATAGGATATAATTCCAAAAATGCTAAGCTTCGGAGGTAAATCCGAAACTACGTCGTAGCGATGAAAAGAAGCGCGCGCCAACCCGTATTACAGAGATGACGTGCTATTTGACTTTGCGCGGTTTGTTAATGGTATAGCCGCCCACGGACTTGCCTGCGCTGATCGCGATACGCATACGAGTGTGTGCTCGTCGGATTCATTGCGTTTAGCGCACGAACCGTGGTTCGTGGAATCGTCACTATTATAAGGGGTCAGTGGATGGAGCATAGTAAAAGGCGCAAATAGACGCATATGAAAATATATACGAGAAATTCGATATTCCTGGACGTAGTTTTGAGTTGTATCGTGTTTTACGCGGTAGTGATAAACTATTGAACTGATTATTCACTTTCTCCCTAGTTCAGGAATCGCTCCGATAAATATATCCTTTTGGCTCGTTAAATACAACAAGTACATAAAGTACACATTTCAAATAGCGTTCAATACGCCGGAAAGATAGACATTATTTGTAAATATTATTTTATATGCTTATACATTATATGAGAATTATTATTTTGTGTCTTTCATGTACAAAGAACTGGAAGTTATGTTTTATTTTTATTTCTTTATTACAATATATGTATTAAAATAAACTCACTCGTTTATTGTGAAAAACCCTTACACTAGTAGTATTTCTCCAGCAGCTAGGTTCAATAAAACAATTGGACCGTAACATTTGGTCCTTCGAGCCGGATATTACTGCTAGTGTTAAGAGGAATAAATTAAACGGTCAGAATAGACCACGAGAGCAAAAAAGAAATTTTGTTCAGGACAGATTAGTCCAAGTAAAGTACGACACGTACATAAGGGCATATTTATATACATATTGTCCAAGATAAAATGGCCGAGCAAGCAGCCGAAATAAAAGCTCAAGCAGCCGAGCTAAAAATACAAAGGGGTCAAATAAAGGCTTCCTTGACAAGAGTGAGTAAATTTCTTGATAAGCACGACACAGCCCCGCAGCCGGGTCAACTGAAGGATCGTTGCGAAAAATTAGTGCCCATGTTGGATGAATTTAATAGAATTCAATACAAATTAGAGCGAGTAGATGAATCTGACTTGCTTACAAATGAGCGGGAAGAGTTTGAAGATAAATACTTCGACCTTCTATCCCGTTTTAATAAAATTATGACAGTCCCACAAGTGCAATACACAGGAAAAGGTGATATTTCCACGGAAATTGTTAAGTTGCCTAGAATCGAATTGCCTAAGTTTTCGGGTGCATATGAGGAGTGGCTGTCATTTTACGATACATTCAATTCGCTTATACATAGCAATACCAATGTACCACTTGTACAAAAATTTCATTATTTAAAGGCATGCTTAAAGGGAGAAGCAATGAATATACTGGATTCTCTTGAAATATCTGCTGACAATTACGGCACTGCTTGGAAAATGCTATCAGAAAGATATAGTAACCAGAGAATAATAGTGCAAAAGCATATCAATGCAATATTCGAACTGCCCATAGCAACAAAAGAAAATGCAATCACGCTACGTCAAATATTAGACGGTGCACTAAAGCATATAAGAGCTTTAACAGCTCTGAAACGTCCAACCAATCATTGGGACGACTTATTAGTGGTAATTATCACCAAGAAACTTGATTCGCAGACAATCAAAGATTGGGAAACGAAGATAGAATCTACGGAGATACCGACATTACAAGAATTAATAGATTTCTTAACCCAAAAATGCCAAACGTTAGAAACCATATTCAAAATCGCAAAAATGCAAACCAAAGAAGTCGCCAAAACATACAAGCAAAGTGCAGCAACGAATGTTGTAACAAATAATAAGGCATCTGGAAATCTTTCATGTACTTATTGCAAAATGAGCAACCATATGATTTTTGATTGCAGGAAATTCCTTGCATTCGAAATACCCAAAAGAGTCAGTGAAGCTCAAACGAAGCGACTCTGTTTAAACTGCTTGAAAGGCAATCATAGCACCAATCAATGTACAGTCAAATGGAATTGTAACATTTGTCACAAGAGGCATCATTCGCTATTGCATATCAGCAAAGAGAGCAAGTCCAGTTCAACTGGGACGCCGCAGTCTACAACAGCAAGTCATAGTTGTAATATTAACACTTCAATTGTCCTTCTATCTACAGCAATAATAGAGATTAGGGACAAAAATGGACGCAAAAGAAAGTGCAGAGTTTTGTTAGACTGTGGATCGCAGTCCAATTTAATTACATACAAAATGGCCAATTATCTCGGTTTAAAACAAAACCAAATCAATCTAGCTCTAACAGGCATTACCCAAGCCAAAACTCATATCACGCATTCAGTAGACGTGTCAATGAAATCTAGATGCACTGCTTTTCAGGCCGATATAAATTGTCTCATTCTGGAAAAAATATCAGAGTGTTTACCACCTATTTCGATATCACAAAAGGAAATTCATATACCGAAGAACCTTAAACTAGCTGATCCAGAATTCCATATTTCAAAGGAAGTAGACATGCTGTTAGGAGTTGAATTATTTTACAAATTATTATGCATAGGTCAGATAAATCTTGCTGCAAGTGGACTATGTTTACAAAAGACATTACTTGGATGGGTTGTTTCTGGCAAAACAATTGCACCACGGATTTCCACGAATGTTACTTTATGTAATTCTAGCACATTGCAAAATCTAAATAAAAACATATGCAAATTTTGGGAAATAGAAACTTTGCCCAATAAGCTAACATATTCCCAAGAAGAGAAACACTGCGAAAAACATTTTTCCGATACTGTCCAAAGAGACAATGATGGACGATTCGTAGTAGCCCTGCCATTCAAAGATAATATAAATGGTTTAGGAGAATCCTATAATCAAGCTTTGAAAAGACTATATTCCTTAGAAAGAAAGTTGAGCAAAAATACTGAACTAAGAGGAGAATATATATCTTTCATGAAGGAATACTTAGACTTGGGACACATGAGACCAGTCATGCAGCCTGATAATAACAAGGGACATTTTTATTTACCACACCACGCAGTGACTAAAGAAAATAGCCTAACAACAAAAGTACGAGTAGTTTTTGATGGGTCTGCAAAAACCACAACTGGATTATCTCTGAATGACACCTTAATGGTAGGACCTAAATTGCAACCAGATTTATTTGAAATAGTGTGCAGATTCAGAACACACAAATATGTTGTAACAGCTGACATAGCTAAAATGTATCGTCAAGTACGTATACATGAAACTTGCATGCCCTATCAACGAATATTATGGCGGGAATCCGACGAAGACGTAGTCCAAACTTTCGAGTTGACAACAGTAACTTACGGAACAGCTTCCGCTTCTTATATGGCAATCAAAACTCTGCAGCAAACAGCAGTTGCAACGAAAAAGTCGGAATCACTTGGAGTTCAAGTAATATTAAGGGACTTCTACGTAGATGATCTTTTAACTGGCACAAACAGCAAAATTGAAGCACAACGAATAATTACAGAAGTTACAGATATTCTAACGAAGGGAAAATTTGAATTGAGAAAATGGGCATCAAACAAACCAGAGTTATTACAACACATACCAATTTCTTGCAGTGGTTCTACGGTATTAAACTTGGACAAGGGTGAGGGTGTTAACACTCTTGGATTACAGTGGAATACTTCCACGGATACATTGCAGTATGCATTAACGCCAGTGCCCACTTTGAAGACCATTACTAAAAGACAAGTATTGTCTCATATATCTAAAATATTCGATCCGCTGGGTCTTGTTAGTCCATTCACAGTTCGAGCAAAAATGCTAATGCAAGAAATTTGGAAACTAAAACTCGATTGGGATGAGTCACTCCCCTTCAATATACAAGCCACATGGTCATCTTATATACAAGAAATAAATGAGCTAAATGATGTAAAAATTCCGAGGAATATTATTTCAATAAAGCAACCGAAACATTTTGAATTACACGGCTTTTCTGATGCCAGTGAGAAAGGATATGGGGCCTGTATCTATATAAGAGCTACAGATATAAATGGTGACATTTCCTGCAATTTGCTCTGTGCCAAATCCCGTATTGCTCCAATTAAACCAGTAACGATACCGAGGTTGGAACTATGCGGAGCGGTGCTATTGGCACAATTAATATCCAAATTAATTCCATGCTTGTCAATGAACTTTAGCAAAATATATTATTGGACAGATTCGTCAATCGTCCTATCATGGATACAATCAGGAAAGGCTTTCAAAACTTTCGTAGCCAACAGAGTTGCTGAAATACAAGAGCTGACAGATGTTTCCAACTGGCATCATATCAATACAAAAGACAATCCTGCGGACTTAGTTTCCAGAGGAAGTTCCCCTTCTACTTTAATGCAGACAAGCTTATGGTGGCATGGACCTGAATTCCTGAAACGTCCTTCAAATAACTGGCATCATGCCGAATGCATAACATTAGAGAATCTACCGGAAGTCAAGACAATGACAGTAAGCACATGCAACGAAAACACATTTGACATATTTGAGAGATATTCAAACCTGCATAGATTAAAACGAGTTGTGGCTTACTGCATAAGATTCAAAAATAATATAGAAGCTCGAATAAAGAAAACAACCACAAAGGTTGAGACAGGTTATCTCACCTCAGCTGAGCTAAATCATGCACTTACTTCCTTGATTGTATTAGCCCAGCGGACAGGCTTTAATAAAGAGTATAAGCAGCTGAAAAATAAATGCGATCTAGATGCTAAAAGCAATCTACTATGCTTAGCTCCATTTATAGATGAACAAGGTCTAATGAGAGTTGGGGGCCGACTAAGGCATTCCAACATACCATACTCACAGAAGCATCAAATATTGCTTCCTGCCAAGCATGCTCTTACAAAATTAATAATTCTAAGCGAACATATTAACCAGTTGCATGCAGGCACTCAACAAACTATAGCTGCTGTACGAGGAAAGTATTGGCCCATTTCCTTAAGAAATTCCGTTAAGGGAGTAATAAGAACATGTATAACATGCTTTAAAGCGAAACCTACCAATATACAATATATGATGGGTGACTTACCAGCACAAAGAGTCACTTCAGCAAAGGCTTTTGAGAATGTTGGTATTGACTATTTTGGCCCAATTTATATTAGAGATAGCATGAAAAGAAAGCATAACCTTGCAAAATCATATGGTGCAATTTTTGTATGCTTTACTACAAAAGCAGTACACGTAGAGTTGGTAGGAAACCTGTCAACAGAGGCATTTATGGCAGCATTAAAAAGATTTATAGCCAGACGAGGCAAAATTTCTAATATATACTCTGATAATGGCACCCAATTCATTGGTGCGAACGCTGAACTAAAGAAATTGCTTAAACAATTGAAAGGCCAGATAACTGATTCTGAATGCGTTAAAGCATATATGGCTGACAACGATATACAATGGCACTTTATTCCACCTAGATCTCCACATTTTGGTGGCCTTTGGGAAGCAGCAGTTAAATCTGTCAAATTACATTTAACAAAAGTAATTGGAAAAGCATCATTAAATTACGAAGAAATGTACACTTTATTGGTACAAATCGAAGGCATTCTTAATTCTCGACCCATTACTCCGATATCAAATGATCCCAATGATTTAACATTTCTCACACCTTCTCACTTCCTTACTGGTGACAATATTACTTCCATCTCTGAACCCAATTTAACCCATTTAAAAACAAATACCCTTTCAAGATGGCAACATATCCAATTCATCCGAGGACACTTTTGGAAGAGATGGCAACGAGAATATTTAAATCAACTTCAAAGGCGAAACAAATGGAAATCGAACCAGAACAGTGGCCTGAGTCCCGGCAATCTTGTCATCATACGTGAGGACCACATCGCCCCCAGTTACTGGACCATGGGACGCATTGTCGAAGTCTTTCCAGGAAAGGACGAGGTTATACGTACTGCTACTGTACACACACCCAAGGGAACAATGCAGCGGCCCGCTACAAAGCTGTGCCCATTACCCTTCTATACAGATTGATGTCAACACCCCAACATCAGCATCTGGACTTCGTGTCACCAAGCAGCTCCAGCCCCACCACACCAACGAGTGAAGAAGAGAATTTAGTGTTTGTTCG